>JARQOC010000002.1:483440546-483502888 GCA_033576535.1 Allobates femoralis
GATCCAGCCCCCCAAAACTTGGGAGTTTTATGGCACCAGATCGGGCCGGATCCGACATAAAATGGGTCCAGCTTCGGACCCCGGGTTTCTGGGGCTCGCCCCGGGCCCAGTGCAAAATTCAGCACTGTGGAGGCTCCCTGCTGAGTTTTTCAGGTCCGGGGGCCAGCTCCCGTTAGACGCAATTTTGACTTTCTGAAGGGACAGCCCCTGAACCTTACGATCTGCCGATTCCAGCAAAAAAACAGGACCAGAGGGCATATTTGCCCTCTGGTTCTGTTCTATCCGGGGCTGTCGGTTCTGCCGGTGCTTCCTGCAAAACACCGGACAGAACCTGAAAGCCCAAAAAATGTGATGTAAGCCACCCTAAGAGGGGGGTTTAAAAATTCAAAGTAATTTTTTTTTTTGTTTAGAAATAAAATTTTTAGTATGAAAAATTTTTGGATATCTTTGCAAAAAAGGACTTTTAAAAATAGATGATCCTATGAAAACTTTTCTTTTACTGACTCTTTGCTAAACCTATTTAATTAACTTTTTTCTTTTAAAAAATTGTAGGTAATTCTTAATTAATAAAAAGGAGTCCTGTGTTCAGAACCCCCGGGTCCTTGGTCAGAGTTTTAAGTGGTTAAAAAGGGGGACTTTCCCTTGAGGGGCCTGTGTATGAGAGCGACAAAAATTGGGAATGGAGTGTGTGTCTTTAGGTCTGGGTGCTCGATGCATGCATATATGTGTATGTGCTAGTTTATCCCAAATGCCTGTGTGTGCTATTTGTAAAAATATTTTTTGGGGCTCGGTGTTTTCCCTATTTTCTGTGTGTGTTCAGTGTAAAAATATTTTTTGTGCTCGGTGTTTTACATTTGTCGGTGTGTGCTGGGGTGTATACTTATTGTCTGCTATGTGTGTAAACATATGTGTGTGCGTGTTTGGGTATAAATTTTGTGTGTTTTTTGGGTATTTAATAATAATAATCTTTATTTTATAGCCCCAAAATATACCGCAGCGCTTTACAATTCAGGGGTTTTCATATACAAACGGTCATGAGTAAAATTATAAAAAATACAAAACCATAATTAAAGCAGAAAAAAAACCGGATAAAAAAAAAAAATTTACAATAATTAAACAAAAAATAAAGCGACCCTGCTCAAAAAAAGCTTACAATCTACAATGGGATCGGGGGTTTCACAAAGTACAGGGGCTTTTTTACAATGATGGTCCAGGCAAAATTAAAGGGAAAAGGGGGATAGATAAAATTACATGAGTGGTCACCAAACCAATCTGTGTAGAGCTTTGGGTTTTGGGTTTGGGGTTTGAAGGAGAGTTATGTCTAGAGAAATAGTGAATGCGCTATATACAGTTTTAAAAGGGCTTCGATTAGGGATCATGATAGGGCCGCATTAAAAAGATGTGTTTTCAGGGACCACCTGAAACAATGTAAGTTGTGGATAGTCCTAATTTCTTGGGGTAGAGCATTCCTGAGAATTGGTGCAGCTCGGGAGAAATCTTGGAGCTGGGAGTGGGAAGTTCGGATTAGTAGGGATGTTAGTCGAAGTTCACTTGTAGAACGTCGAGAACGGGTAGGGTGCTGCACTGTGAAGAGCTTTGTGGGTGAGAACAAGCAATTTGAATTGGATCCTATAGTGTATAGGCAGCCAGTGCAGTAACTGGCACAGAGCAGAGGCGTCTGAGTAAGGATTAGCCATATAGATGATCCTGGCTGCTGCATTAAGGACGGACTGGAGAGGAAGCATGACCGAGCTTTGAATGGCACAAGCTGCTTAGTGCAGGAGCTCCAAAAGAGATCAGATTCAACTCTGCACAAAAAGGTAAAAAAAAATGCTTTGGGAAGCCCTAAATAAGGTACCTGGTGACCTGAGGACACTGGGGTTCCAATGGTGCGTGGCAACTCAGTGGGAAGGAGATCTACAAGGAAGGTGACTGCATATTTCTCCAGAGACCAGCTAATGAATACAATCTCCAAAATGGCTAGAGCTTGTCATTCCTCAGCTCTTTCTTCCTGCTTTTCACAATCTGGCTCATATGTCACAGTCTCAGGATGGGGGGAGGAAGCTCAGACAGATATTTCTCTTACAAAAAAAAACAATGGAGGCTTTGCTGAAGTCCCTCAGGCAAGAACTCCAAGCTGATTTCAGAGTAATGATAGCTTAGTTTAATGCAGAGCTGAAGGAGCTGGGAACTAGAATAGATCATCTGGAGCAGACGCTGGCAGAACTCACTAAAGAACTAATATATGCTAATGAGGCTTTAGAAAAGGAGGTCTCTGAATTCCACAAGAAAACCCTGGATTTTGAGGACAGATCCAGAAAGAATAATATTTGCATTAGAGGGATTGAGGAATCTACTACTGACAAAGACTTGCCAAGTCTTCTGCAAAACTTCATACCCTCAGTGATTCCTTCTGCAGACAGCAAGGACTTAATTGTGGATAGAATACCCAGGATTCCGAAACCAAAAGGCCTCAACCCATATTTATCACGAGATGTTACTGCCCGCATTCATTTCTATACAATAAAGGAGACTTATGGCAGGCCTCAGGAAAATGCCGAAACTTCCAGATAACTTGGCCCACCTGAAGGTATTGCCTGACTTGTCTGCAGGTACTTTAGCTCAGAGGAGAGAGTATATGCCATATACTACAGTCATCAGAAAACAAGGAATAAAGTACCGTATTTTTCGCACTATAAGGTGCACCGGATTATAAGGCGCACCCTCAAAAAATGACTTTTAAGCCGTCTTGGTCCATATATAAGGCGCACCGGATTATAAGGCGCACCATATTACCATAAAAAAAAAGCTCAGACCCTCCAGCATCCCTCTGTAGCCTCCCACCACCCTCCAGTATTCCTGTGCAGCCTCCCATCACCCTCCAGCATCCCTCTGTAGCACCCCACCACCCTCCAGTATCCCTGTGTAGCCTCCCATCACCCTCCAGCATCCCACACAGTCAGACACACACACACACACACACATACACACTCAGACACACACACACACACATACACACTCAGACACACACACACATACACACTCAGACACTCACACATACACACTCAGACACACACACACACACAAACTGATTTTTATTTTTTATACTTTTGCTTACTAGTACTGTATTCCTGTGTGGCAAGGCACTCACAGCGCTGGAGCCCTCAGGAAATCACAGCGCTGGAGCCCTCAGCCAATCACAGCGCTGGAGCCCACAGCCAATCACAGCGCTGGAGCCCTCAGCCAATCAGAGGCTATGGGCTGACGTCAGCTGGCCTCGGATTGGCTCAAGGCTCCTGGGCGGAGCTGTGATTGGCTGATGGGCTCCTGGGCTCCTGGGCTGTGAGCGCGCCCTTCACGCGGCGCGATGTAGCGGCGACAGCGGCGGCACCGGACACCACACAGCGGGGACGGCGGCTGGTGATCGCGTCCCCGCACAGTGATGCGAGGCAGGCACCGGCACCAGACAGCATGGATGGCGGGGACGGCGGCTGGTGATCGCGCCCCATGCACAGCGATGCCAGGCGGGCACCGGACAAGGGGGATGGCGGGGACAGAGGATATTGTGGCGCACAGGTATGCCTTATTTTCTGGGGGGTGCCAAGTATTTGCTGGCAAATGGCACCCCCTTAGCATATAGTACGTACATCAATTTTCCTGGAAAAATCTGTATATAAGGCGCACTGCACTATAAGGCGCACTTATGATTTCTGGGAAAATCTTAGTCTTTTAGGTGCGCCTTATAGTGAGGAAAATACGGTACCACTGGGGATTCCCCACGAAATTGAAAGTCTTAAAGGACAATTCCATATTGGTCTGCACATCCCCGGAAAAGGTGAGAGATCTATTGCTAAAATGGAAGATTCAGCCTATATTTTCGAATGACAAAAGAGCTCCTCAGGCACAGAAAAAGTGAAAACTGGACCCAGACTGGTTTATGGCATGACTGATTACTGCAGAGCCGTTCTTTGTTTCCACTTTCTACTCTTTGTCTGGTGCCTCTGTGTCGATGTTCAATGTAGGCAAAGTTGCCCACAGAATGTCTATTTTTCACTCTCTTTCAAACAATTTTTCACTTTTTTCCTTTTTCTTTACTGTTTGCTTGAGTTTGGAACTCTAAGGGTACTTCCTCTTATGATGAAATAAAAATTTAGGTTGGATAACCCTTCATTTGTTTATACAAGCAAATTTGTTTCCCTGTCTGTCCTCCCCCTGTTTGTCCTCCCCATGTTTGTCACTCATTTTGGAGCAATGGTTTCACATAAAGCAGTATATAGTATTAACAATGCATATTAAGGTTATATCTATAAATGCCAATGGTTTGAACTCGCCAGGTAAAAGATCCATCTTCTGGAAGAATATTTGCAAAGAAACTGCTGATGTAATTTGTGTTCAAGAAACACCCTTGTTAGCGCAGGACAATGTTCAGCTAAAGAACACTCGATATCCACATCAGTTTTTTGCAAACAACAAGACTAAAAGAGATGGAGTAGTTATTTTAATAAGAGACTCCCTATCCTTTAAATTGTATGATACTACTTGTGATCCTGAGGAGCATTTTATTTTCCTTGATTGTTCTTTAAACAACACTAGGTCCACGATTGTATCTCTATATGACCCAAATACGCACCAGTTTTCATTTATCAGACAAACACTTTAGGCGGTTCCATGACAATTGTGTACAAGATAATTGTGTACGGACAATTGTGTACAGACAATTGTGTACAGGCCAATTGTGTCCAAGGACAATTGTGTACAAGGACAATTGTGTACAGGGCAATTGTGTACAAGGCAATTGTGTACAAGGCAATTGTGTACGGACAATAGTGTACAAGGCAATTGTGTACGGACAATTGTGTACAAGGCAATTGTGTACGGACAATTGTGTACAAGGCAATTGTGTACGGACAATAGTGTACAAGGCAATTGTGTACGGACAATAGTGTACAAGGCAATTGTGTACGGACAATTGTGTACAAGGCAATTGTGTACGGACAATTGTGTACAAGGCAATTGTGTACGGACAATTGTGTACAAGGCAATTGTGTACGGACAATTGTGTACGGACAATTGTGTACGGACAATTGTGTACAAGGCAATTGTGTACGGACAATTGTGTACAAGGCAATTGTGTACGGACAATTGTGTACGGACAATTGTGTACAGACAATTGTGTACAAGTGTGTACAAGGCAATTGTGTACGGACAATTGTGTACGGACAATTGTGTACGGACAATTGTGTACAAGGCAATTGTGTACGGACAATTGTGTACAAGGCAATTGTGTACGGACAATTGTGTACAAGGCAATTGTGAACGGACAATTGTGTACAAGGCAATTGTGTACGGACAATTGTGTACAAGGCAATTGTGTACGGACAATTGTGTACGGACAATTGTGTACAGACAATTGTGTACAAGTGTGTACAAGGCAATTGTGTACGGACAATTGTGTACGGACAATTGTGTACGGACAATTGTGTACAAGGCAATTGTGTACGGACAATTGTGTACAAGGCAATTGTGTACGGACAATTGTGTACGGACAATTGTGTACAGACAATTGTGTACAAGTGTGTACAAGGCAATTGTGTACGGACAATTGTGTACAAGGCAATTATTTGTGTACAGGCCACTTGTACAGGCCACTTTCACAATGACGCTTACTTTCAGTTTCATTACTCACCCCTTGCAACTTTCACCATGACTTTTACTATGAGCAAGTCTGAAAAAGACAAAGATGTCCTTAGGCTTGGGGGACACGAGTATATCCTGCACAGGACACGTGATGACAGCATCAAAGAATGGCGGTGCAGGCAAGTCAACAAATTCAAGTGTCCCGCACGCATGCACACATCTGGAGCCGCGATTGTTAAACAGCCGACTGAGCACAGTCACTCTGCAGATCCAGTTCAAGCTGAAGCCAGAGCTACAATGGCTGCTCTGAGGCAAGAAGCAATCAGCTCTCAAGCATCTACTAGAAGCATTGTTGGACAGGTTCTTCGAGACAGGTCTGATGACGTGTTGTCTCGAATGCCCAAGCGAAGTGACGTTGAGCGAAATACACGTCGGGTCAGGCAGCGAGCAAACACCATGCTGACTCCTCCTCAAAGCATCAATTTTGCTATCCCCCAGGAATACAGCGACATCATTTTATATGACTCTGCAAGAGATGACCCCCACAGGATTCTTGCCATTGGTAGCAATGAACTGTTGCCTTATTTCGAAAGAGGAGAGACATGGTTTGGCGATGGAACGTTCAAGGTGGTGCCAACCATGTTCTTTCAGCTGTATTCTCTCCATGCAAAAGTCGGCAACTCCTATCCTCCCCTGATCTACTGCCTGCTGCCAAACAAGACTGGTCCAACCTATCGTCGAATGATCACGGCGCTCAAAGGGTTGATGCCAGGTGCAAATCCCCAGAAAATTCTTCTTGACTTTGAGATGGCAGCAATGTCAGCTTTCCAAGATGAGTTTCCAGCTGCAGCGATTTCTGGCTGCTTCTTTCATCTGAGCCAGTCCATTATTCGAAAGGTCAATGAGCTGGGCCTAAAGGCTGAATTTGAGGCTGAGGATGGAGAGTTCAATCTCAAGGTAAAATCTTTGGCCTCCTTGGCGTTTGTCCCACCAGCCGAAGTAAGTGCAAGGTATGACGAACTAGCCCAAATCTTCCCTGATGATGATGCTACCAATCAGCTCCTCTCCTACTTTGAGCATACCTACGTTAGGGGGCCAGGAGTAGGTGGACGCTTTCGAAACGCAAGGTTTACTCCAGAGGTCTGGAATCATTATGCTGACGCTTTGGCCTCTGCCCCCAAGACCACGAATTGCTGCGAGGGGTTTCATAACGCCTTACAAGCACTCTTTCTTTGTGCTCATCCTACCGTGTGGAAACTGTTCAACGGACTCATTAATGACATGGCAATTCATAGACTTACAGCCCAGAATGCTGAGGTACTGAATGTTGAGCATCCACGAAGCAAGTATGTCCAGCTAGCTGAACGACTGCGTGTGAAAGTGGCTGATTATCACAATCAAGGAGACAAGCTGCGGTATCTACGAGCGATCAGCAACATGCAGGCACGATAGACAAGACCAGCAATATTTGTAGAATAAGAATAGAAGAAGCTTTGAAACTGTTATTCAATAAGCAATCTTACGTTAAAATCAATGATGAATAAAGTATTTCCTTTTTTTGGACGTTTAATTTTTTGTTTTCCCTATACTTGTCTGTAAATAATCGTCCGTACACAATTGTCCGTACACAATTGCGTTGTACACAATTGTCCGTACACAATTGCCTTGTACACAATTGCCTTGTACACAATTGTCCGTACACAATTGCCTTGTACACACTTGTACACAATTGTCTGTACACAATTGTCCGTACACAATTGCGTTGTACACAATTGTCTGTACACAATTGTCCGTACACAATTGCCTTGTACACAATTGTCCGTACACAATTGCCTTGTACACAATTGCCTTGTACACAATTGTCCGTACACAATTGCCTTGTACACAATTGCCTTGTACACAATTGTCCGTACACAATTGCCTTGTACACAATTGCCTTGTACACAATTGTCCGTACACAATTGCCTTGTACACAATTGTCCGTACACAATTGCCTTGTACACACTTGTACACAATTGTCTGTACACAATTGTCCGTACACAATTGCGTTGTACACAATTGTCTGTACACAATTGTCCGTACACAATTGCCTTGTACACAATTGTCCGTACACAATTGCCTTGTACACAATTGCCTTGTACACAATTGTCCGTACACAATTGCCTTGTACACAATTGCCTTGTACACAATTGTCCGTACACAATTGCCTTGTACACAATTGTCCGTACACAATTGCCTTGTACACACTTGTACACAATTGTCTGTACACAATTGTCCGTACACAATTGCCTTGTACACAATTGTCCGTACACAATTGCCTTGTACACAATTGCCTTGTACACAATTGTCCGTACACAATTGCCTTGTACACAATTGCCTTGTACACAATTGTCCGTACACAATTGCCTTGTACACAATTGTCCGTACACAATTGCCTTGTACACACTTGTACACAATTGTCTGTACACAATTGTCCGTACACAATTGCCTTGTACACAATTGTCCGTACACAATTGCCTTGTACACAATTGCCTTGTACACAATTGTCCGTACACAATTGCCTTGTACACAATTGTCCGTACACAATTGCCTTGTACACAATTGTCCGTACACAATTGCCTTGTACACAATTGCCTTGTACACAATTGCCCTGTACACAATTGTCCTTGTACACAATTGTCCTTGTACACAATTGCCCTGTACACAATTGTCTGTACACAATTGTCCGTACACAATTATCTTGTACACAATTGTCCTGTCACCACTTTAGGCTAGTTTCACACCATAGTTTTTTTCCCTGATTAGGTTCGATCAGGTTTGTTTGTCAAAACCAGGAGTGTCTCCAAAACTCAGAAGAGGTGTCAATCTTTCAATTATAGTTTTTCTCTGCAAGTTCCTCTCCTGGGTCCTCTACTGGTTTTGGCACACAAACCTGATCAAACCTGATCAGGGAAAAAACTGCAGTGTGAAGCTAGCCTAAGGGTGCCTTTACACACCGCAACTTTTGGCGGCGATAGGAGGCAATCTAACGTGCGCGTGCATATTTTTCATGGTTGCCTCCGAACGCCGAAGGCACTTTTACACGACGCAATTTGGCCCTCAACCTAAGGTGATGTGTCGTCCCGGAAGTTCCCACACCAACAGTGGGAAACATCCGGTAGACTCCCTACGCCGCTTCACATGCTACAATCAACAAAGGAATGTGGGCGTACCTGTTCAGCACGGCGAGAACATAGGCGTGCGAAATTGTTGTACACCGCGCCCAAAACACAATCATTGGACAATGCAATAGCGTTATGATTGGCCAGCCTGCTCTGGAAGGCTGGCTAATACATGACGCCATTGCCATGGTGTGGTGGTGAATGGTCAGCTGTTCAAATATGGCGCCCTGTGAAGTGACAGCCAATGGAAACACAGTAGCCACCACCAATCATTAATGACGGGGCGCTGTCTCTAGCACGCTGTGGCACGCCTACGGGAAATCACTAGGCAACGCAGATTCCATCCCTATCGCCCCTTCACACGCCAAAAGCCGGGAATTCTGCCTTCATGATTGCCTCTGATTTTGGAGCAGTGCTGTGAAATCTGAACCAGGCACAACCTTTTTTATCGCCACTAAATTCCCCAATTACACGTAGCAATTTCGAGGCAATTTAACGGCGATGGTGACGGGGCTACAGAATGCCAGTCAGCTTTCTCGCCGTGGTTGCGGCGTGTAAAGGTACCCTGAGGGTACCTTTACATGCGGCAACTTTTCTAGGAATTTCACTGGCAACTTACTGGTTGCAGTGAAATCATGGACACTTTTCTATCTTGTTGTTGTGTACAAACGGAACAATGTCTCCATGATTTCACTGCAACCAGTAAGTTGCCAGAGAAATTCCTAGAAAAGTTGCCGCGTGTAAAAGTACCTTAAGAGATTTCAGATAGTCTCCAAAGGGTTTAAAATTGTCTGTGGAGATTTCAACCTCCCCATGTCTGCCGTGTTAGATTGCTCAAACAGACGAACCTCTAGGGGAGAGATGAAATCACTGGTTTCAGAGTATAACTTGCATGACATCTGGAGATATATATCTCTACTGCTCTGATAGAGATTACTTCCATTTCTCCCCTAGATTTAATTCCTATAGCAGGATAGACTATATTTTTACAGATGATAGAATTCTAGGTCTGATCATGCTCCAGTCTCACTCACCATATCTGATAGGGACTCTTCAGTCAAAGCTAATAGGTGGTGTTTAAATGATTTTTAACTGAACAACAAAGAAAACATTGAATTAAGAGAGACCAAATTAAGAGACTTCTTTGATATAAATGATAACTCCACCTCATACGAAGTGGTATGGTCAGCCCACAAGGCATACATGAGAGGCATTTTTATTAAGATGGCAGCAGTACAAAAGAAAAGAAGAGAGGAAGCAGTGTCAGACCTATTAACTCAAATTAACAATCTGGAACAAATAAACAAGAAAACCCCCACCCCACTGTTGTCCCAAAAAATAACGGAACAGAGAATGAGGCTGGGTGCTCTATTTTTATTCCAATACAAAAAAAGCTCTTAAAAAGTCCAAAACAAAATATTATGCAATGGCAGATAGAGCAGGGAAGATTTTAGCTAGGAGAATAAGAAAAGGAAGATAAGAAATAGGATTGCATACTTGAATAAACCTGATGGGATTAAAGTACTAAATCCGATCAACATAGCTAAAGAATTTAGGCAATTTTATTATTCACCATACAAACTAAAAGAGAACCCCCATATAGTTCAGCCTAATCCACAAGAAATCCTAGAAAAAATCTCACTCACCAAAGTATCAGCAGCTCAGTTTAGTGATGTACTGTAAATATTCCCATATCTATCATTGAAATAGAACAAATAATGTGTTCTACTAAAAAGTCCTGTGGTCCGGACCCAGACAGTTTTTCTAACACCTATTATCATTGTTTCGGCAAAACTTTAGCTCCTTACCTCCTAAAATTTTTGGAAATATTAATAAGGCATGAAAACCTTGAGGCAGTAATCACAACCATTCCTAAACTCGAGATTTGGGAGACATCAGGATTGGTGATAGCTCACACTTAGGATGGCTTTAATATTTTTCCTGGTTGATTCTGGTCTTCTCATAATTAGATTGGTATACAGAAATGTTTAAAACAATGCTCCTAAAGTTTATTCCTCCCCTCCTTCACTAATTAATTTGCCTTTTGTGTCCAATCCTGGCTGCCCCTTTCCTTCTGTGTAGTGCTTTGTTTCCCTTCTCTCTCTTATAATATCCTGTTTGGAATTGGTTTACAGTGGTGGTGATCATTTGGACATGACTGTTACATTGATATACTGTAATTGTGTAAACAAATTATATATGTTGCTATAAGATTTATTTGAATAAAAATATTATTGTTTTAGAAATAAAAAGGATGGACTGGAAAGGGGAAACTCTAGTGAGGGGGAGGCCAATTAACAAAGAATTGCAGTACTCAAGGCGGGAATGGATCAGGGTCACAATGAGGGTCTTTGTTGTTTCCATGGTGTGAAAGGGGCGGATTCTAGAGATGTTCTTCAGGTGCAAGCAACAAGAGTGGGTGAGAGATTGTGTAAAGGAGGTTAAGGAGAGATCAGTTTCAAACATAACACTCACACAGCAAACCTGCTGTCTAGGCGTTATCGTGGTGCCACACACCGAGAGGGAGATGTCAGATTTAGGGAGGTTAATGGTGGGCGGGAGCAGAAGAAGTTCGGTTTTGGAAAGGTTGAGTGTCAGATAGAGAGTGGTCTTGATGTTAGACAGTCATTGGCGTTCTTTAGTACAGTGGGGGTAAGGTGAGGGGATGAAGTATATAGTTGTGTGTCATCAGCATAGAGATGGTACTGGAAGCAAAATCTGCTGATTGTCTGTCCAATACAAGCCGTGTAGAGAGAGAAGAAAGGACGGCCAAGGACTGAACTCTTAGGGACCCCAATATTGAGAGGTAGAGGAAGTGGAGCCAGCTACTGATGCACCGAAAGAGCGGTCAGAAAGATAAGAAGAGGGCCAGGAAGCCTGTTACATACAGATAGTCGATTCCAGAGCGTGCAATTAAAAGAGGGAGATGAAGGTGTGCAAGTAATGTTAATAAGGTTAATAGAGTCCCTATGTGAGCTGGGTGGGGTTGAAGTTGGCAGAAGGTAAACCAGGGTTACAAGAAATATCACCTGACAGGAGCAGCAGCAAAAAGAGAAAGAGAAAATAGATTTTGAATTTGTGACATGGATTATGATGCAAAACTCTAGAATATGATTGACTGAGATGTAAGGTGAAGCTGTACATGGGAGCTGTACATATGGGAGAGAAGGAGAGAGGGGCTGATGTGAGTGAGTGGTGATGGAGTGGGGATGGGGTGGTGAAAGTGGATAACAGAAGCACATAGGAAAACAGAAAATGAAATAAAAGACATAGTTAGAAAAAACTGAAAGTGAAAAGAATTATAAACATTGTTTTCAGTGCCTTTGTATCCCATTACCTTCCAGTAAATTTCTGGTCTATTTCATTTTTTGACACTTAAGAGACACTTATTTGAGATCCAAAGCAGACACGTCTGAAGCAGACTTATAGCTTGTAAGATATACTCAAAAAAGTGAATTCAGGTATGGAAGAAGGGGGAGGGGACTGGACTTCATTAGCCCAATAACAATCATGGCTGAGCCACATGGTGGTTCACAGGCAGATTAAACAAAGCGTCACAAACAAGGGTATATGGGGGGGCAGTGGAATGGACAGTTACATTCATAATAGAATGGGATATTTTGCAGCATGAAAAATAGATCAGTTCAGCTGGAAAGCTGGGTGCATGGGAATACAATCACATGTACCTGTAGGAAGAGACAAAAATCAACACGATGATTAGGTTATGATCAGAGAGCGGTGCAGATAGATGATGATAGATGGCAGATGATAGATTCCAATTGATTCATATAAGTTCTGGTCTTATTCATTTCTTGACACTTATAAGACACTTGTTTGAGACACAAAAGCAGACAGATCTGAAGCAGACTTGTTTCTTGTAAGATATACTCAAAAAAGTGTCTGCATATGGGTGTGCTCAATGTATATATATGTGTGTTCTCGGTGTACCTATATGTCTGTGTGTGCTCTGTGTATACATATGTATGCGCTTGATGTATACATATATGTGTGCTGTATGTGTATATATGTTTATGTGTTTGGTGCATATATCTGTGTATATGTGCTCGGTGTATACATATGTCTGTGTATACTTTGTATATACATATGTGTGTTTGGTGTATACATATGTGTGTGCCCAGTGTATACATATGTGTACTTTTTATGTGTATGCTATGTGTGTTTGGTTTATACATATGTGTGTTCTTGGTTTATACATATGTGTGTGCTCTGTATATAAAAACGTGTGTGCTCGTCTACGCATATGTGTGTGCTTAATGTATACATATGTGTGTGCTCAATGTATACACATGTCTTTGTGTGCTTGGTGTATACATATGTGTATGCTGTGTGTATACATCTATGTTTGAGTTTGGTGTATACAGTACATGTGTGTTTGTGTGTATTCGGTGTATACATTTGTGTGTAACAAAGTTTTTGTGTCACGTACTGTGTATTATGTGCATGCAACATCCACATTTATAAGTCCTGGCAGCGCAGATGAGAGTTCCTAGGTGTAAACATTTTGGCAATTACCCAACGAACGAGCAAAATGCTGCTCATTCATCAATTGATTGGACTGTTTATAATGGAACAAAAATCATTGTTCTCGGCAGCACATCACCTAGTGCAACCTCAGAGGTGCTGATGAAACTGTAGGGACAGATTAATATTCTAGTAATCATTTTGTGCCCATCATTCTTCATCATCCTGTGTAAAAAGGCTGGAAACAAGCACTGAATGACTTGAATATTGTTGATTGCACACATTTAACGGTCAGAAAAACCGGGGAACCCATGGTGTGGGCAGGCTACATGACATTCGGCAGGAGAGGGAGGTAAAAGGTTAAAATGTGCAAATGAAAAGAATAAGGAAATGTGGAAGAAGGTGACTGCTTGGGGAGTGGTTATAGAAGGAGGAAGGGGGGAAGCAATATAAGGGATATAAGGGGAGGTTACCTCCTCTTGCAGCTTCCAGGGGACCACAGCTTACAGCTCTTACAGATAACTTGCAGAAATGATTCATGCAGCTATGGTGGTGCATGGGAAGTGAAGGCTCACGTTATAGCTGCGTGTGAACCCCCATCAGCACTAGCTCCCACTCCTCCTGTGGCATGTGCTTAATGGTCCCAGCCCCCAGTAAGGTACTCCCCGGACACTAGAGGAGTAGAGAGGCTCAGGTTCAGTTTCTGCTTGTATTTCTTTGCATGATGTCAGAATAGCCTCTCAGAGCTGCTGTTTTGATGTGAACTGCCTCCCACCCTCATAGATCTTTTGCTTGATTGTACTCCAAAGGTTCTCTATAGGGTTGAGGTCAGGGGAAGATGGTGGCCACACCATGAGTTTATCTTCTTTTATGCCCACAGCAGTCAATGACACAGAGGTATTCTTTGCAGCATGAGATGGTGCATTGTCATGCATGGAGATGAATTTGCTCCTGAAGGCACGTTTTTGCTTTTTGTACCATGGAAGAAAGTTCTCAGTCAGAAACTCTATATACTTTGCAGAGGTTATTTTCACACCTTCAGGAACCGTAACCTCCCTGGCGGTCTGTTTAGGTCTTGAATTTTTTGCTAAAAGCGGGCTTACCCGCGTTCGCGGCAGATGCGGTAAAAAAACCGCATCTGCCGCACTTGCGCCGCACTTGCGGCGCGGTTGCGGTAATCTGCATAGTAAAGGGAACCAACCACCTCGGATGACCCTCATACACTGATAATATGTGCCCCTGCAGCCTAGTAAACCATTAGCAGCACTGTTTTTGTGTGATCTTATAAACTTACATGCCTGCGTACTTGAGGGCGTCTCCCTGTGTGTGCTGGCACTTGTGAGCTGTGCTCGTCATGCCTGCTCTCCCCTCCCTTATGCACGCCCCCTCTCAGCCTGCTATAGTGATGTGAGGCTGATTGCGTCATAAAGGGGCGGGGCTAAATCGCGCATCCCGGTAGCCCCGCCCCTTTATGACGCAATCAGCCTCACATCACTATAGCAGGCTGAGAGGGGGCGTGCATAAGGGAGGGGAGAGCAGGCATGACGAGCACAGCTCACAAGTGCCAGCACACACAGGGAGACGCCCTCAAGTACGCAGGCATGTAAGTTTATAAGATCACACAAAAACAGTGCTGCTAATGGTTTACTAGGCTGCAGGGGCACATATTATCAGTGTATGAGGGTCATCCGAGGTGGTTGGTTCCCTTTACTATGCAGATTACCGCAACCGCGCCGCAACCGCGCCGCAAGTGCGGCGCAAGTGCGGCAAGTGCGGCAGATGCCCTGACTCGGGGTTAACGCTTCTGGTAGTGAATGTTAACCCCGAGTCAGGCTCGGGAATAACGCTAGGAAGGTTAAAGGGGCCTACCAGCTGTTTCCCAATGATTCCGGCCCAAAACATGACTCCTCTACCTCCTTGCTGACATCGCAGCCTTGTTGGGACATGGCGACCATCCACCAACCATCCACTACTCCATCCATCTGAAACATCCAGGGTTGCTTGGCACTCATCAGTAAACAAGACTGTTTGAAAATTAGTCTTCATGTATGTCTGGGCCCACTGCAACCGCTTCTGTTTGTGAGTACTCTTTAGGGGTGGTCAAATAGTAGGCTTATGCACCACAGCAAGCCTTTGAAGTATGCTACACCTTGAGGTTCGAGGGACTCCAGAGGCACCAGCAGCTTCAAATATCTGTTTGCTGGTTTCTAGGGCCTTTTAGCAGCTGCTCTCTTAATCCAATGAACTTGCCTGGCAGAAACCTTCCTCATTCTGCCTTTTTCTGCACAAACACGTCTGTGCTCAGAATCAGATACAAATCTCTTCACAGTACGATGATCACGCTTACGTTTTCGTGCAATATCTAATGTTTTCATCCCTTGGTCAAGGCATTGCACTATTTGTTGCTTTTCGGCAGCAGAGAGATCCTTTTTCTTTCCCATGTTACTTGAAAACTGTGGCCTGCTTAATATTGTGGAACACACAGTTTTCCTTTTATTGGGCTCACCTACCAAACTAATTATCACAGGTATCTGAGATTGATTTCAGTGATCCAAAGAACCCTGAGACACAATACCATCAATGGGTTTCATTGACAAAAAAAACTCTATGAAACTTAAAACCAATTTGCATAATAATTTGGAACATGGTGTACATGTGTGTGTATATGTTCACCCGCCGAGTGTGTATGTGTGTGTCTATGAGGAGTAAGTGAACATGTCTGTCTATGAGGAGTGTGTGCCTCTCTATGTGGAGTGAGCATGCGCATATGTGTGTGGAGCATGCGTGTGTGTGTCTGTGGAGCATGTGTGCATGTTTGTGGAGCTTGCATGCATGTGTCTGCAGTGTGTGTGTGTGGACCGTGTGTGCATGTGTGTGGAGCATGCATGCATGTGTGTGGAGCATGCATGCATGTGCGTGGAGCGTGTATGTGTGTGGAATGTGTATGTGTGGAGTGTTTGTGCGTGTATATAGATCGTGCATATATGTGTGTGGAACGTGTGTTTGTGGAGTGTGGATAGTGCGTGTGTGTGTGTGGAGCATGTGTGCACGTGGATCATGCATGCAGAGTGTGCATGCATATGCAGGGGGTGTCACTGCAGTAAACTGTTAAAAACACGCTGCCACTTTGAGACAGTACCCCTTGTGCAAGTGTAATGGAATGTTCTGCTCCTCCTGCTAAGAACTGTGCTAATGGACTGGCCGAGGCTACAAGAGAGAGAGACCAGCCTGGAGAGAGGAAGAATTTTATTGCTGGGTGGAGCAGTGTGTGGAACTGTGTGAAAGGTCACGCTGCCTGTGCGCTTTGCCTGCACAGAGAAACCCCAGTCCAGCAGTGTGCTGACAACAAGAGGACTGCAGTTTACCTTACTAGGAGTCACGAAAAGTTGGGAGTCCTGCATAGGACCGAGAACGGGGCTTGCAGACCCTAGGAGCACCTTGAGGACCATGTGTCACGTGTTTAGTTAGCGCTGACCTTACTGGATGCGGCTGTGTATGTGTTTGTCTTTAAGAGCTGCATGGTTGATAGTTGTGAAGGTCCTGGGATTCCTGTGTTGTGCTCTAGAACTGCATTCACTATGAGGTTCGGCTGCTGGTTGAGGGGTTAATGTGTGACTCACCTGAGCTCCCCTCCCCCTGGCCCTTAAGTAGCATCTCCTTACACCAGGTGGTGCTGCTCATAGAGTTTCCCTCTATGCCTGGAAGCCGTGCTGTGCTGACCTGTGTGTTTGTGTTGCTGAAGTCCTTTCCTTTGGAGTTGCTGTATCCCAGTTCTGTGGAGGGAGGTGAGGGGGGGAATAGCGCAGGGCTGGTGGAGGGGTTTTAGTAAGAGGCTGGAGGCCCGAACCTTCTCACCTTCAGAGATACTTTCGGGATCAGGGCCATTCAGGGTTCCTAGACTAGGGTCAGACTAGTCTTCCCTGGTCACCCTGCCCATAACTGCCATTCCCTCATCAGCATTCTCACTACACCATGACACCATGAGACAAGAAGAAGTGCGCACCACCATATAAGACTGTTGGGGGCCCCCGGGACTGGACTTGGGTCTCCAACATCACCATGAGTTCGTCTCTGATTGTGCACATGTTAGGGTGTAGCGTAGGCTTCAAGAGTCAGAACAAGGCAGCTATGTGGCCCATCTAGCAGAGGCCAGTAAGGTATAAGTATAGAGTAGTGATTTAGCTTACAGTTGTTTTGATTTTCTTGTGTGATATTTATCTGTAATAATTGGAGCTCTGTGCAATTGAGCGGCCCAGCTAAAGAATACAAAACTTGTTAAACTACCCTTTTGCCACAGAATACTCTGTTTTGAGCCTGCCTTATTACCCATCATTCCCTGCCTGTTAATAAATACACCCTGTGTTATTTACACCTTGTCTTGTGTACCATATGTGGTCACGTCACATATGTGGAGTGTGCATGCGTGTGTGTGTATGAGGAGCATGTGTGCATGTGTGTGTATACAGTATGTGGAATGGGCATCAGTGTATGTATATATGTGGAGCATGTGTGTGCATATGTGGAGCGTGTGTATGCATATGTGGAGCGTGCGTGTGCATATGTGGAGCATGTGTGTATGTATGTGGAGCATGTGTGTGTGCATATGTGGAGCATGCATGCATGCATGTATGTGAAGCGAGTATCGTGATCCATCACAGGTGCTTGTGGTCTGGTGGGAACTGGCAGCGGTAAGACTGGGCAGGGATGCTGGGAGCGAGCGGATGCTGGGAAAATGTGGGTACTGGGCATCGGGGAGTGCTGGGAGCTGTCGGATGCTGGGTTCTGGGGAGTGCTGGGTGTCGGGAGCCGGCAGGGGCTGGGAGACAGCGCTTACCGGGAGACAGTGGGTGCTGGGAGCCAGCGAGTGCTCACAGCAAGGGAGTACAGGGAGTGGGCGTGAGTACCAGCGGGTGCTGGGAGCCCAGAGGTTACTGCATGCCAGGGAAAGACAGGGCAGACTGCTCGGAGTGGGCATGGGGGAGCATGCACTGGGCTGCATGTACATGGCCATCACTTGAGTGTGGAAATATGTCTGCGCACCAGCAGTCAGATGCACGTGATAGGAGCACATCTGGACGGAGGTCCATGAAAGATGGAACACCGCGATTATGTAAGTTAATTTGATAGGACATTGGAGTTAGTGAGGGAAGCGGAGCCTGTGTGGTCTTGATGGTAAAGAGGATGTGGAAGTGGCTTTTCGATTACTACCAGTGTACACAGTGAGTCGGTATTTGTTGGACAGTATGTGGAATGGAGAATAGTATGTTGATTCTTGTTTAATGATTGTGCTGTTCTGTTTCTTGTTCACACTTTGAAGCATTCAGTTTTTTACTGAGTGGGCAGTGCGAATTTGGTATTCATTCCATTATCTATTACCTGCATATTTTCTTTGTGGTGGGCCAGAAGCTTCGTCCATTGGTGCGGCATTACTGTTTGCATTACAAAAACAAAATTTTAGGCTTAAGGTGGTGCAGTCCTTCCTAGACAAACTTAATTTTGAATGCATGACTATGCCTATGGGCTGAGTGTCTGCTAGACGCCGAGATGCCGCCATGGCAGGCAAGATGTGCCCTGCACATTTTGTTCAGATTACAACAACATCAGAGAGGATTTGGTTGTATGAGCTGTATTTTTGCAGGAATACAAGGGTAATAGTTATGGCTAGAAAAGGTAGTGCATAACAGTGCGTTGCAGTTGTATATGGATGCAGCTGGTTCAGGTGCTTTTGGTGCCTTTTTTCAGGGTCATTGGTGGACAGGAAGTTAGCCTGTGTTGTGGCAGAAGAATGGTTTGGTGTGGAATTTAATGTTGTTGGAGATTTTCCTATGTGGTACCTGTGGGGTTGTGGGGGAAGGAATGCTCGGGACAGAAAGTTTGTTTCCATTGTGACAATCTGGCAATTGTTTATGATGGTGCTGAGGTGTTTACAATATTCAGGTGGTTGTACCAGGAGTGTCCAATTCGGTGGCTGATGTATTGTTTCGCTTTCAGCTCTGTAGGTTTTGGGAGCTGGTGCCTTAGGTGGAAAAAGTGGGACTGCAGTGTCCAGCTGGTTATGGAGCATGGTAATGGTGTAGTTTTGAGTTTATTGTGGAGATCGGTGACTGTGGTTACTTGGTGCCGATAATGCAGGGTTGTCAGGAATGTATTTTGGGAGTAAAATGGGGGATGCTGAGCAGATGTATGAGGTATCGTTAGTGTTGTGATTTGTTAGGAATAACTTGGTGTCGGGAAAATCAGCATCGGCAGTGTTGCAGATGACCCGCCCAGGGTTATTTGGGAACTCGGTACCCGGGTGTTAGTGCTGGGGGAGGTTGTCTCGGTGGCTGATGCCTGGGCCTGTACCCTGGGGTCACTTCGTAAAAGGGAAAAATAATAAAAATAAATAAATAAAGTCTCGTGACGCCATCTGCAGGTTCTGGTGATCTCACCAGCGCCGCTGTCACACCACTGGGGATGGTTGTATTGCAGCCAGTTGATAATGCTCCCTGCAGGTGGAGCAGGGTCCCCAGGTCAGTGATGAGGTGACAGGGGTTTGCACAGGGAGGCAAATCCTCATCTGCTGCTACAGTCTCTAGGCCAGACAGGTTAAGGGATGGACAAACTGACACACACACTGTGAAACGTTTCTGTACCTTTACTTGTGTTACGGCAGGCACTGTCCAGGGTACACTCCAGGTGGTCGGGAAGGCACTTCTGGATTTCCACAGTGAGTGTTGGATAAGGCCTCCTTGTCTCTTTCCCCTCGGTGAAGTCCCCTGACCTGTGTAGAACTAGGCCTCACCTCCTCTGTGTCTCTATCACCCGTGTCATAGTGTCGAGAATCTTTGTGTGGGCTACCGCTATAACTTCCCCTGCGGTTCCTTGCTCCCCTGTTGATTGCGTTACAGGTGTCCGGGAGACTAGAGTCTCCTTGGTGAACCGGTGTTTTCTGTTGGGCTTGATGCTCTCCTGCAAACTCGGACTCCGGTGTCTGGGTTGCTTCCTGGGATGAACCGGTATGGCTCCTCTGCCCCCAGTCTGCTCCTTTACTTTGTTTTTCTCACACCTTGCCTTCGACCTCACTCTTAGGCCCTCACACTGGCTAGGCTAGTCTACTGGCTCGGGCCTAGCACGGCTCCGACACACCAGGACGTCTTCACAGTCCTCTCTGGAACTGCACACCCTAACTCCACCCCCAGCATCAGTGTTTAGATTGTGAGCTCCAAGAGAGACAGCATTACTCATGTATGTAAAATGCTATGGAATTAATAGTGCTATATAAATGAATAAATACTATTATATTATTATTATTTACTCTTAGACCTGAGACTAGGACAAGGGGGCATCCTCTACTTCTGGAGAAAAGAAGGTTTAATCATAATCACAGACGCGGATTCTTTACTGTAAGAGCAGTGAGACTATGGAACTTTCTGCCACATGCTGCTGTAATGAGTGACTCACTACTAACATTTAAGAAGGGCCTGGATGCCTTTCTTGAAAACTATAATATTACCAGTTATACTGTATATACTAGACTCTTTGATAGGGCGTTGATCCAGTCTGAACTAGTCTGATTGCCATATCTGGAGTCAGGAAAGAATTTTTTTTCCCCAATGTGGAGCTTAGTGTTGCCACATGGTTTTTTTGCCTTCCTCTGGATCAACATGTTAGGCTATGGATTGAACTAGATGGTCTTCCTTCAACCTTAAAAACTATGTTACTATGTTAATATATTATAGGGGATCTCGCTTAAAGGCAGCAAGTGGAGCTCCCCTACAGGTCTGAGGTGGAAGGTGTTGTGTGTATGTGGTTACCTACTGTGGAAATCCTTCCATGCTTTAGGTGGTTATGTGGCTACCTGTAATGGCAGGGCGCCACACTCCCCCCTAGTTAACATCAGTACTTCTGGACTGAGAATCATTTTTCAAAACATTCAATAATAACATGTATAATACAGAGTCTCAAAATCAAAAATATACAAAAACCACTGTAAATTGGTAGAAAACAAAACCAGGTGCAGTCCATAAGGTGCTAGTCCATCCACCGCAGGCTGTAAAAGAGTTTGTTCTCATAACCAGTCCTGTGACCATGGTCGATGTTTAAGGCTAAAGTGGGGGAAACTCCAGGGAAAATGTTTAAGTCCTTACAGCAAGTCTCTGTAGGCTCAGGGTTTAAAGTCTTTCAAAACCCAGTACACACAAACAAACATTTTCCCTATGGGCGTCTCTGCTTAAGAGACCTGGGACCTCCTCTCCACCCCAGGCACTTTCTATTCTTAACTTAATGTGCATGGGGCTAGGCCCAGTTCCTCCACCCTTCTGTACAGTACTATTTACATTTACTGTACATTCTGGCTCTTATTTACAGGTTACCCTTTCAACAATTTATACTTTACACATTATACCCATTCACCATACCTGGACGGGGGTTGACCTTAGCTACTACGACAAGACCTACGTAGTGCTTGTGTCTCAGGTGATGCGCTCAACACTATGTGATGTGTAGAGGTATATGTATTTTGGGTTGCTCTATGTTTAATATGCAAACTGGGTAATTATCTGTGCGGCCTTAGTCTCACTATAGGACTGGCAGTTTCACCAATTGCAGATTCCTCAGGTTCTTCTACAACGGGTGATTCTTCTGGAACTTGGACAGGTACTTCTGGAACTCTTGCAAATTCTTCCAGTGTTCTCTGTTCTTTCCTTGGCTGGTGAAAGTGGATTACTGGCACAATTACAGCTCCATTACATTGGGGTCAATCTTTTGGAATCTGTTGTGTGAATCACTTTTTCTTTTGGCTCCACTGGATTTATACAAGGTATTTCCTCGTCTTGTAATCTTAGTTGTTCTGGACATACTTTAAGCCTTAATCAGTAAAGATGGAAGTAGAACTACTGCAACTGTGTCAAGAGATCACTTTAAAGTTTAAGGTGATCTCTTGACACAGTTGCAGTAGTTCTACTTCCATCTTTTCTGATTAAACAGGTTTTACTATCTTCAAAATTAGAATCCAACACAGCGTAGGGTTCTTTTTCCCACTGGTCATCAAGTTTGTGACTTCTTCTTCTTCTTTTAAGTACAAGTTCTCCAGATGTTAAAGGTTCAGCTTGTGCACTGTTGTTGTAGTTTCTTTCTTGTTTTTATCTGATTTTATTCAGATGGTCTTCTACACATGCTTACACCATTTTGTACTGCTCTTGGTGACTTGAATCCCAATCAGTATTGGATGTTTCTGCTTCTGGTACTACAATTCCCATTTCTAAGTCAACTGGTAAACTTCCAGGTTTTGCTGTCATTAGATACGCTGGCATGCAGTTGCTGGAACTCACAGGTATGTTAGTATGTTATTATACATGTCCAATAAATCAGGCAGTTTCTCTGGCCACTAATTTCTTTTTTCCAAAGTCAATGTCTTCAACACGTCTATCACTATGTTGTTCATCTTTTCACACATGCCGTTTGTTTGTGGATGGTAGGGTATGGTCCTAATTTTCTTGCACCCTTATAAATGGCAAAACTCTTGAAATAACTCAGCTTCAAATGAGGAACCTTCGTCAGTCAATACTTGTTCCGGATACCCGTGTGGTCTACAGAAGTAGACTTGAAAGGTTTTTGCGGCTGTTTCAGCTGTTAAGTCCTTGACTGAAGCTACTACTAGAAATCTTGAGTAGTGATCTACCATTGTTCAGGAATAAGTGTAACCCGATCTGCTAGGCGTCAGCTTCATATGATCCAATGCTACTATTTCATGGGGTTGAGTGGTTACGATTGGTTGTAGTGGCACTCTTTGGCTTTCATAGTCTTTTATTCTCAAGTTCCATGGTTCACAGTTCTTACACCATCTCTCTATGGAGCCTCTCATGCCAACCCAGTAGAATCTATCTCTTAGCTTAATCTCAAGCTTTTTCCATCCAAAGTGTCCTGCTTGATTGTGGTATGCTTCCAACACCATCTGGACATCCTTCTTTGGTACCACTATTTGCCAGACCATCTCATGGGTTCTGGGATTGATGTAGTGCCTACACAGTTTTTCTTGGTAGATGACTAACCTGATTCTCTCGTTCGCTTTGCCTCTGGTGGAGCATTTGGATCAAGACGAGAACCTTCTTGAGTTATCAGCTCTTTAACTAAACTGATAGGCGGATCACTGTCTTGGGTATCCTTCCAACCATAGTGAGGTAAAGGATTACCTGACTTTTCAGGGTATTTTCTGGTAGCTTGCTGACACTGGGATGCTCTGTGGCGATGGAAGGCGGGTAGCTCTATTTCTTCTAGCTCATCCACATCTTCTTCTACATCTAGCAGGTGAGACATCCTTGACAAGGCATCAGCATTGGCGTTGTTATGGCCTGCCCGGTACTTGATGGTAAACTGGTAATTCAACAACCGGGCCATCCAGCGCTGTTCCATTGCACCCAACTTTGCGGTTTCCTTGTGGGTAAGAGGATTATTATCCATGAAGGCGGTGAACTTTGCAGACGCCAGGTAGTGTTTGAACCATTCTGTTACGGCCCAGACCAAGGCCAGGAATTCCAGCTTGAACGAGCTGTAGTTCTCAGGATTTCTTTCTGTAGGACAGAGCTTCCTGCTAGTGTAGGCAATAACTCTTTCTCTGCCATTCTGTTTTTGTGCTGAGACAGATCCTAACCCTTCATTTCTGGCATCAGTGTACAGCAAGAATGGTTGGTTGTAGTCAGGGTAAGCCAGGATCTCTTCAGTTAGGGCCTCTTTCATCAGTTTGAAGGACTCTTCAAACAGAGGACCTCTGGACTTGCCTTTCTTGGTCTGGCCTACCAGGAGATCTTGTAAGGGTGCTGCTATCTTCGTGTAGCCTTTGATGAATCTCCGATAGTATCCTACCAGTCCTAAGAACTGACATACCTCTCTGACACTTGTTGTTTCTGGCCACTCCATCAATCTCTAGAATGTTACGGGTGCATTACAGAGTTCAAATGGCATGCTGTTAAACTCACACAGGCCCATAGGTGTTGTAAATGCCGTCTTCTCTCAGTCTTCTTCTGCAACGGAGACCTGCAAATACCCACTAGTGAGATCTAGGGTTGAAAAGTAATTAGCAGACTTTAATGCAGCAAGTGACTCTTCTATGCGGATTAACGGGTAGACATCTTTATGTAATATGCAATTTATCTGCATACAGTCTACACACATTCTCATGCTGCCATCTTTTTTTTTTACCAGGACTAATGCACCTGCCCAGGGACTGCAACTATCTCTTTTGACCTCTGAGTCCTTCATGTCCTTCAACATCTCTTTGGCACGCTGATAATGAGCTGGTGGAATAGGTCTATGTAGCTCTTTAATGGGTGGATGGTCACCTGTGGGTATGTGATGGTGTACCCCTTTTATCCTCCCAAAATCAAGTGGATGCTTACTGAATACCCGTTAATATTCTTGGACAACCCGATAGACACCGTGCTTTTTATGGGCAGGAGTGGAGTCAGTGCCTACATGCAGTTCCTGACACCAGTTCTCCATCTGTCCCTTGGAATTGTTAACCTCCACCGAGTCTGGTGAGGTCAAGGGTTCCACTGCTTGAATAGCATTGGTATTTACAGTATACAGCTTAGCAACGGTGGAATATCTAGGTGGTTTGACCACGTGCTCTCCACAGTTTAGAATGCATATGGGTACCCTTCCCTTGCGTACATCAACCACCCCCCTGGCTGTCAAGAGTGTACGCCTATGTTCCGTATTGATGGGCTCTACTACCACCTGGTATTCTTGTTCCCTGAGACCTATCGCTGCTCGGCACCAGATCATCATTTCACTCAACTGGGGTACAACAATGGGAATCAGGTGGGTTACCCGTACACTACCAATTTCACCACCGGTCAGTTTTACCTCTTGTTGATGCAGGAGGGCTCTGAGAGAGATATTGGCATCATTGGTGCTACAGCCCCTTATCAGTGCGGGTACTCCTCCAGCCGGGGAAGCGATTGGTGCTGGCTGATTGACGGGGGTCGAGGTCGGAAACTGCAGCGTCCTCCTGCGCATCCGTCATGTTTGCGCCTCCCTAGTGAATATGGGCCAGTCTCTTTAAAGTAAAGCAAATGATGGTCCCGCAGGCAGGGAGTTGAGCGCTCGAGAGTTTCCGTATTGGGCTGCGGCGCTTCGGAAGTTGTCGGCAGAGTGCGTGGCAGGACTTGCCTTCGCACTCTTTTGGCCGTTATGCCCCCTTACTTCCCGCTCGATGGCGCAGTAGTGGCGGCCAAATGTTAACAGTTCACAAAACACAGTCAATATACGGCGCACAGTACCCGGTAACACCGGGCACGGGATCCTGTTTGTAATGCCAAAAAGATGACCCGCCCAAGGGTCTTTGGGAACTCAGTACCCGGCTGTTAGTGCTGGGGGGTTGTCTCGGTGGCCGATGCCCAGGTCCGTACCCTGGGGTCACTTGGTAAAAGAGAAAACTAATAAAAATAAAGAAATAAAGTCTCGTGACGCCACCTGCAGTTTCTGGTGATCTCACCAGCGCCACTGTCAGACCGCCGGGGATGGTGGTATTGCAGCCAGTTGCTAACGCTCCCTGCAGGTGGAGCAGGGTCCCCGGGGCAGTGATGAGGTGACAGGGATTTGCACAGGGAGGCAGTTAGATGGCTGGTCTGGTGCTACAGTCACTAGGCCAGACAGGTTAAGGGATGGACAAACTGACACACAGTTTACTGGTGTTAAAGCAGGCACTGTAGGTGGTCGGGAAGGCACTTCTAGATTTCCACAGTGAGTGTTGCATAAGGCCTCCTTGGTGAAGTCCCCTGACCTGTGTAGAACTAGGCCTGACCTGCTCTGTGTCTCTCTCTCACCCGTGTCGTACTGTCGAGAACCATTGTGTGGGCTACTACTATAACTTCTCCTGTGGTCCTTGGCTCTCCTCTTGGTTCCGTTACAGGTGTCCGGGAGACTGTAGTCTCCTCGGTGAACCGGTGTTTTCTGCTTGGCTTGATGCTCTCCTGCAGACTCGGACTCCGATGTCAGGGTTGCTTCCTGGGGTGAACCGGTATGGTTCCTCTGCCCCCAGTCTGCTCCTTTACTTTGTTTTTCTCACGCCTTGCCTTACTGGCTCGGGCCTAGCATGGCTCCGACACACCAGGACGTCTTCACAGTCCTCTCTGGAACTGCACACACTGACTCCTTCACAGTTCTCTCAGAAACTGCACTCCCTAACTCCACCCCCAGCATCAGTATTTATAGGGGATCTCGCTTAAAGGCAGCAAGTGGAGCTTCCCCTACAGATCTGGGGTGGAAGGTGTTGTGTGTATGTGGTTACCTACTGTAGAAATCCTTCCATGCTTTAGGTGGTGTTGTGGCTACCTGTAATGGCAGGGTGCCACACAGAGGGTGGTTCCCATAGTGCTCAGGTGACAGTTATATGATAGGCAGGATGTGACCAAGGTTTTCAGGTAAGTCAGGCCTTAAAGGATTCTGGAAAAGGGGCATATAGCTGGGATAACAAACGTCTGGGCTCTGAGTTGTTTGGTAAGATGGTGTTGGGTTTTGGAGTCGATTGGTGTGTCGGAATATGAGTGTTATGGTTTTCAGTAGCTTTGACACCTTTTTTTATGTGGCGTTTCGAATTGGGGAGTTAGTGAGCCCATTCAAAGTGGTGAACATAGGCTTGGCTTTAAAAGCTCTGGTGACCATGGAGGATAGACTGGAATGTTGGATAAAAGGATGGATCAGGAGGGTTGGGGGAGATTATTGATAGCGTATTCTCTCTTGAGGGCATCAGTTATGTTGGGTGCAAGTGTTAAGATGGTTTGTTGAGGTCCGGGGTGTTTTTCCTATCCTCATTTTTTATGTTATGTTGATAGCTCAATTATGTCAACATAACAGTTGGGGGAAGGTGGGGTTGAGGTTGTTGTGGTAACTTTGTGTTTATCGGTGGTAGTGTTGGTTATAACTTCTCTGGTTTGTTGTAGGCAATTGCTCAGTTCAGATCCTGGGACATTTTTATGTCTTTTGTGGTGTACAGTGTTCAGATGTTCGTCCAGATGACTGTCATTTGGGGCAGTACATTTTGGCGGCAATCGTGACATGGTTGGGAGCATGACCTGGGCAAGGTTTTTGCTGGAATTTGAGTATTTCTGCAGGGTGGATCGGCCCTGAGATGTATTGGTATTACATGTGGAGAGGAGCGATCTGGGATATTAAGTGTGATTTTTTTACGGTTGTGGTGTTCCTATCCGGATTTGATGGTAGTGTGGTCAGACATTGTGACCCATCTGAAGTGGTGGTCTGCCAGGTCTGTTGTAAATTAATAAGGCCAGAGTCAAGGTGAGTAAGGTGGTGGCATGGTTTTGTTGCCAAAAGGGGAGTGTCAAATGAGACACTCTGTACATGTGTCATTTCACTAGCGATCATTGAACGACGTTCAAGCGATCTAGGTCAAGTCGGATCGTTGATTCCTGCAGTGTATCACTAAAGGCCTCGTCTCACGCTTCAATGTTCGACCATTGAAGCGTGAGACGAGGCCTTTAGTGATACACTGCAGGAATCAAGATTTCTTTCCCAATATCTTGCTGCTTTCAGATAGGGTAGCAAACTCCTGTTGAGAGATTTCCGTTAAACTGCAGGATCTTGTCAGGATTAAACATATTTATGATTGTTGTGCACTGTTTGAGGTGTTAAACTTTACGCTTTGTCTGGTTATAATGTAAAACATTTGTATAATTATCTTTTAATCCACTTGGTATTGTGAAGCATACATGTATCTGGTAGATGTGGAAAAAAGGAGATGCTGTAGAATTCTGCTGGAGCGCCAAGGAACACCACAGGAGGGGTAGAGTTTAACAAACCTTTATTTGAGCCTCATGCACACGCCACAACGCATTTCGACGGAATGGGAGATCGTCTTCATTAGATGGTTACATGAGTTATAGGGGGAATGATATTTATGACATTCAGTATGGTCTGATTGGTGAGAGTTACACACCCATTAACCCATTAGCTCCTGGTGGTAGGTATACATCCGTTAACCCTCTCCTCACCACAGTTTACACTCTCATTATGTCTCTCACTAATACTGTGCTGAATCTGCTATATCTCTCCAAAAGTAGGGGGCCAAATCTCCAGTCCTGGTATACGCTTATGTGCATATACATGTACAGATATAAACCTATGCACATTTCTTTCTCTCACTGCATATATACTACACTTTGGCCATATTTACTGATATCAGTGTATAGCTACGTTTTCTAATATCACGTTATGGTCTTCAGGACTTAGTGTTCCCAACTTGTATATCCAAAAATTTTCCCTTTTGGAAAGGGTACCTAATCGGTCAGTGACCCCCTCATTAACATGATCTATAATCAAGAGTCTCATTTTATTTGCGTCTTTATTATGACAAGCTGTATAGTGTCTGGATATTGTGTCTGTGTCCGTTTAGGCGGTTATGCATGGCCTGTACAGTATGTCCCACGTACTGGGTCCCACATGGGCACTCCATGAGGTAAATTATGTACGAGGTTTGGCAATCTGCTCTGAATTTTATATCGAAAGTTTCCTTTGTTGTGAATGAAGTCAAGGTTTTCACGCCATTCCCAATTACTCCACAACAAAGACATTTCGGAATTTTGCAAGGGAAGCATCCCTTTTCAATGCCTTCCCTGATCTCTCCTGTTCTTCCGAGATTTCTGTTTCTATTTTGAACATTGCTTGGAGTCAGCAAACTATGCAAATTACGATTTTTTTCTATAAATAATAGTTGGTTTGCTGGGGAGATGTTCAGAGAGGATGGGATCGCTTTGTAGCACAAACCAGTATTTTGCCATCAATTTTTGAATTATCCCTCTGGATTGGCAATATGTGGTGGTCATGCTCCACTTTGCCAATTCCAGAGCTTTTTCATCAGTCTTTACCTTTTTATTTGCAACCTTTTGTAAACACGACTCCTGTGTATACTTTTTGGTTCTATTATAGGCATCCTGTAATAATTTTCTTGGATAGCCTTTTTCCAAGAAACGTTTTTTCAGAACTTTAGATTCCGTCTGGAAGTCGCACATGTTGGTACAGTTTTTTTCTCACCCTCCAATATTGTCCATAGGGCACGCCTGTAAGCCACCTGGGAAGATGGCCGCTATTAAACTCCAAATAGCTGTATACATCTATGGGTTTGAAATAGGTGGAGGTGTACACCTTCCCCTGGCTGTAAAAGTGTACCCAGAGGTCCAAATACTGGAGGGTTGAGTTGGAGATAGACATATTGAAAGTCAGACCCAACATATTATTATTTAACTCCATCACAAAGGTTACTGCCTCCTCCTCCGTCCCTTTCCAAAGAAAAATTAAATAATCTATAAAGCGTTTATAGAACACTATCTGGTTCTTAGCCCATCGGGACTGCGCAATGGAGACGGACTCGTATGCACCCATATATAAGTTGGCATAACTTGGTGCGAATCTCGTCCCCATTGCGCAGCCCCTCTTTTGTTTGTACACAGAACCATTAAAGGAAAATATATTGTTGCTCAGTATGAACAAAATGGACGTCAATAGAAGATCCCTTTGTTCTTCACAGATATCCTGATCCATCATCAAAAATTCTTTTATCACAGTAGTCCCCAATTCGTGTGGGATATTGCTATATAGTGCTGAAACGGCTAAGGTGATGATAAGAGCATTTGATAGGGGGGAAGTTTTCCAATTTCCTCTATTAGGTGTGTGGAGTCTCTCAAGTGGGAATCTAAGACAACCACGCACTTCTGTAGGAAAAGATCCACATAATGTGAGAGATTACACGTGATGGACTCCACCCAAACGATGATGGGACATCCTGGGGGGTTTACTGGATCTTTATGTAATTTAAGGAGGAAATAGAAGTGGTTCACTGCAATCCCTCCCCCTTTATCAGCATCTTTTATGACAATATCTGCATTCTTTTTGAGGGAGTGATAGCTTTTCTTTCTCCTCTAGTGAGATTATCTTTTGGAATAGGGGTTATCAATGTACGAACTTCTTTGAGGTGAAGCTGTTGAAACGTTTCAATTTTTTGAACCCTTGTGGTGGATCGGGTAGAATCTTCTACAATTCTTGATGTACACGTATTTCACTTTTTTTGTTTTAGCTGTTTCTATCATGGAGTTTTGTGGTTGTGGGGTAATTTCCTATTTTATTACGTTTTTCCATAATGAAATGTCTCTGCACCGTTAGTTTTCTGAGTTTTTTTTTCTTTACTTACATGTATCTGGTGGATGAGCACACTGCATGCATGAAGTGAACTCAGGAGCTATGCACGTCCTGTTTATGCAAAATGGTGGAAACGCTGTTTATTGGTCCTTTAACCTCCCCAAAATGTACATAATAAGAGAATATAAAGTCGTTTGTGTGTCAAAAATTGTGACAAATAAAAACTACAGCTCATTCTGTCAAAAATACAATATGAATAGGAAAAAAGTTATGGCTCTTGGAATAGCTCTTTTCCTAAGTATTAAAACATAAAAACTATATCTATCTTGTAACATAATTTCATATTACTTAAAGAGTAAAGTAAACATGTTATTTTACTGGAAAGGGAAAAATGCAATAAACAATGGCGGAAATTGTGGTTTTCTTTCATTCCATTTGATTGGATCTTTCACAATTTTTCACTACATTATATGGTAACATGAAAGTTGTCCTTCAAAACCACAGCTTGACCTGCAAAAAACAGTCCCGTGTATGAAAAATAAAAATACTTGTGTCTCTTGGAGAACAAATATAATAAAAAGAAAGTGGATAACTAACGTGGATGACTGTGTGTCCAGTAGGTTATATAACTGCCTAAGTATAAAGGCTTACTCTCATTGATAGTGTTATAGCATATTGTTAGTATATGCCATCACTTCTTAGTGGTTAGGGTCTAACCCATGGGACCCCTACACATCATGAGAGGGAGGCAGTGATGATTTAGTGATACATCTTCTTCTGCAGCAGAAATTAGGAAAATAATCAGGTGAGGGACTAGTTGTGATGGAGAGAAGCTATGGTTATGGTTATGGAGGAGATAGTTTGGCACCCCACTAAGCAGGCGTCACAGAGGGGTACTGCACCCGTAAAAGAGGTGCAGATGCTCCAGCTGCAGACGGACCCTAGGATGGTGGGTGGGACCCATCTCCAGCACACCCACACTAGTATATAAGGTGAGAGGTTACTCGGGAGGGAATAAAAGCACCTCTAGGGGGAACAAGGAGGTCTTTTGCCTCTAAGTGTTGGGCCTTTTGGGTCTTTGCTGAAAGGTCACTCGGCTGAGGGACCGGAGGAGAGATGGAAGAGGAGGAGAGGGTCTAAGGAGAAAAGAGCTTTTCAGGAGAGCAGCCGGTCTGGGAAGAGGGGCCGTTGTTAGATTCTCCCAGACAGCTTACCGGGCACCGGAGCCCGCAGACTGCTGTAGCTACAAACATGACAGAGAATCCAGATTCCCGTGGAGCCTTCAATTCTCCCGGGCACCAGAGCAGTCCAAAAGAAGGGTACCAGGCACTGCCAAGGAACGAGCGGCCAGCCAGTAGAGGGTTACCCAACGGCAGCGAAGGTGAGAGAGGCAAGGAGGTCAGGTTGGATTCCAAGTCACCAAGCTTCATACTAAAATTGGAAAGCAGGGAAGAACAGACACGGGTTAGTGAAAGAAGGCACACCAAGGGTTCCACCACAACACCTGGGATCCACTTGCAGCCACCGGTTAGCTACCTGTTCTTGTAACATCAAAGTGCTGAGCTGTGAACTTTGTATGATACCGATGCAAGTTAACAGTAAAGTACCCGGTGGAAAAGTGACTTTGCCTCTGCCTGTGTTTCCTTCCATGAACATGTTCCCCATACAGGAATGCTGCCCCGGAGGTCCAGCCCTACCTGTAGAGGACTTTACCAAACTAGCCGCATTACCATCTACCTCTGGCAGACTGTGACACCTCACCAGAAACTACAGGTGGCATCACAACATTTGTATATAACCTCCCCTGTAAATATAAACCCCTTTTTTGGAAGATAGACCAATGTGTTTCACGGAAACGCTGTGCCCACACATTGGTTTTGCAAGTGTCAAATACTGTCAAATCCCTCCGGTTTTGCTGCGGATGGGAAAGAATAATCATGTTCTATTTTTCCTTCAGTTTTGCTGCAGACAGTGGCAAAAACGCTAAAAAACGCAGCATCCCAACCGCAGCAAAAACACAGTAAAAACGCACAAAAAATGTGCAAAAAACGTGATAGAAACGCAGGACCTGAACGCAGAAAATCTCCTGGCAAGGACTCTACAGATCCTTGAAACCAGAACTGGTTTTGCTGCGCTCAGGACTGTGGGCACATACAAGGGGTGACCCCTTGACAAAGTGTTTGTGAAGCATATGTTGGGGTAGGGGTCACCACCGGTCAGGACACATGGGCACAGTGTGGATCTGCAATCTGTCATGTTAGGCTGGCTTCACACTGCGTTTTTGATGCTTCTGAGTCTATCCATGTTAAATCAGATATACTCGGATGCGATTTTTGCTCCTACGTATCCCTATGGGCTTGGATTGTGCTCGGATGTGTCCTTTTTGCCATCCGATTTATGCACAATCCGTAGCCTTTCGATTTAGTCACGGATCCAAAATCGCAGCCTGTTGCGATTTTGGTGTCTGTGACTAAAATTGGACACCACGGATCCGTGATGGATCCGTTGTAGTCCGTAGGGCTACACAATGGTAGCCTATGGACATCAGATCCGATTCTAAATCGGATCCGATGTCGGCTCCGTGATTATGTACTAAGCATGCCCAGAGGCAGTGCTCAGGACATAACCCTGTCTGTCCCTGTCACTCCCTGTCTGACACTCTTCTATCTCTGCTCTCCTCTATCCTCCCTCCCTGTCCTATCCCCTCTGGTATGTGAAAAAAAAAATCCTTCCAGAGGATTTTTTCACATACCAGAGGGGAGAGGACAGGGGGGAGGACGGGGAGGGAGGATAGAGGAGAAGGAGAGCAGAGATAGAAGAGGGACAGGCAGAGAGAGACAGGGAGTGACAGGGACAGATAGAGAAGATGCAGGGACAGGCAGAAAGAACAGGATCCACATGGATCCTGCATAGAATCGGATCAGATGGCTATTTGCCATCTGAGTGCAGGGATCCGTGTGGATCCGTGGCTGTCCGTGGGGATCCTGTCAACACACGGATCCCCTCGGACAGCCCAACAACGCTATGTGAAGCCGGCCTTAGACATATGGGTGAGTGTAATGCAGAGGAGTGAATGGTGCACTCCCATGTGGATATCTATGTCATCCCATAGATAAGAGTGTGTTGGTATATTACCATGTGATATAAACAATTTGATTCCATGCTTAGCCCATGTGTTACAGCCTGATTTTGGTACCAACCTTTGAACTCTTCACCAAGCACTTCTTTGTATTGTCCTTATGTGTATGAGCTTTTAATGATTTAATAAAGTTATAAATTAATGTAGAAACTTTAAGGGCACCGTTACACGTCGCAACATTGCATGCAATTTCACTTGCAATTTGCTAGTTGCAGTGAAATCATGGACACATTGTTCTATTTTGTTGCCGTGTACAAAAGGAACAATGTGTCCATGATTTCACTGCAACCAGCAAATTGCCAGTGAAATTGCCTAGCAATATTGCGTCGTGTAACGGTACCTTAACTCCTGAGTGGATGGCACTTATTTCTAGAAGTAATTGGAGTGTCTCTTATATAGTCCCCACAAAAAACTCCTGGTGTGGTTGGACTAGGTGGGTGGACAAGTCATGAATTAATCATGAGGCTGATATATGTATGGTGGAGTTTGTGTTGTTTGAACAAATTATTAATTGGTTATATGAGCAAGCAAAAAAAGAGCCTGCAACTATTAAGTGAGCAATTACCGTATATACTCGTGTATAAGCCGACCCGTGTATAAGCTGACCCCCTATTTTTGCCCCCAAAACCTGGGAAAACCTATTGACTCGTGTATAAGCCGAGGGTGGACCCCAGCACAGGTATACAGCCCCCAGCAGTGTGGTATACAGCAGCCCCAGAGGTATATACAGCAGCCCCAGTGGTAGTATACAGCAGCAGCCCCAGTGGTATATACAGCAGCAGCCCCAGTGGTTAGTATACAGCAGCCCCAGAGGTGTATACAGCAGCCCCAGTGGTAGTATACAGCAGCCCCAGAGGTATATACAGCCCCAGTGGTAGTATACAGCAGCCCCAGTGGTAGTATACAGCAGCCCCAGTGGTAGTATACAGCAGCCCCAGTGGTAGTATACAGCAGCCCCAGTGGTAGTATACAGCAGCCCCAGTGGTAGTATACAGCCCCAGTGGTAGTATACAGCAGCCCCAGTGGTAGTATACAGCCCCAGTGGTAGTATACAGCAGCCCCAGTGGTAGTATACAGCAGCCCCAGTGGTAGTATACAGCAGCCCCAAAGGTATATACAGCCCCAGTGGTAGTATACAGCAGCCCCAGTGGTAGTATACAGCAGCCCCAGTGGTAGTATACAGCAGCCCCAAAGGTAGTATACAGCAGCCCCAAAGGTAGTATACAGCCCCAGAGGTATATACAGCAGCCCTAGTGGTGTATACAGCAGCCCCAGAGGTATATACAGCAGCAGCCCCAGGGGTGTATACAGCAGCAGCCCCAAAGCTGTATACAGCAGCAGCCCCAGGGCTGTATACAGCAGCAGCCCCAGGGCTGTATACAGCAGCAGCCCCAAAGCTGTATACAGCAGCATCCCCAGGGCTGTATACAGCAGCATCCCCAGGGCTGTATACAGCAGCAGCCCCGGAGGTATATACGGTATGTAAGCATCCTCCCTCTTTGTGTGATGGTTTTTGAATTTGGGATAAATGTTTACGGTACTTTGATGGGGAGATTTTTAGTGTGGGTAGTGTAGAAATAAGAAGGATGCTGGTTGGATTGAATGGCTTATGGGTAATAGCAGAAGGTTGTATGAGTGTTGTGAAAGATTTGGGCATTGTAAGGGGAGGGAGGTTGCAGTTTTTTACAAAGAGTGGCTACAGTGTTTCCATATGGAAGGATCCAAGAAAAATCTGGGCTCTCTAGTTGTGGAGAAGAGACAGATCTAATGGTAGTCTTGGAAATTCTGGGACTTTGGCACAACATTTGGCATTTATGTTAATGATCAAAAAAAATAATAGATGTGTTGGCAGATTAACATCAAACTTTTGTGGCTCCTAGGCCCTCACCTATAACATGCGGTGTGTATTATTAAAAAATTCATGGTTTGGATATGTTTAAATATCAAACTGAAGTGCATCCACAAATGATGGCCATCCTTTTGGGATGAATGCTAATGTATTGTTAGATGTTGTTTGGCTTATAAAAGGCTTATGTGATCAATAAAATCTATTCATGTCTGTTGTGCCTTTTTAGAGATAGGTAATGCATTAATCTGGAATTTAGTAAGGCTAGGGCCACACTGAACAGTGCACCCACGTTAACCAGATGCCGTTACAGCAGAGCCCACCCTGCTGTAACGCACACCGTTAACGTCTGGTGTTTCCTGTGAACGCTGCTCCATAGTAACCTGATGTTTACCATGGATGCAGCTTCACAGGAAGCCACAGGCAGTGCACTTTTGCAGGACACACAGGAGCACGTTGTTGACAATGTTTTCCTGTGCGCTCTGCTAAAGCGCACTGACTGGGGCTTCCTGTGAAGCTGCATCCATGGTAAACATCAGGTTACTATGGAGCAGCGTTCACAGGAAACACCAGACATTAATGGTGTGCGTTACAGCAGGCTGGGCTGTAACAGCATCCGGTTAACGTGGGTGCACTTGTTCAGTGTGGCCCTAGCCTAACATACAGTAACATTTTTAATGTTGACTGGAAGGACATTTTAATTAGATGAATGTGGCTGTAAAACCTTGTTCCTACACTATCAATAAGACAGAAAGTAAGAGTGATAAACACCTGTTCACTTTATCATACATATCTCTGTTTCTTTTTATTGATTATAAAAACAGCTGTACTACACATTATGTATCCATAAACCTAAATTGGGTATAAAGTGCAAATATGATTGTTACTTACACTCCTATAGGAAACCACACCTGCAGGATGCTGGCCTCCCACATATTATATGTGTTGCCGCGAAGAAGATAGTTTAAAACTTCTATTATTGTAAAGCACATAGGTACAATGTTTCTACAATGGAATATAGTTTTTTTACTCACTGATGTTACAGCAATAACCCTGGTATATTGTACATATACCTTTTTGGAACTTAATTTCAAAAACTGAGTAAAAGATGCACAAACTCACTAGCCTGGCATACAATCATTGCCCTACATAAAAATAGATGTTCTCTCTTCAGCCACAGTGCCCCATATCAGTAAATCACAAAAAAAAAAAAAACTATGAAAAAAATTGATAAACCAATATTCTGCAGTAAAAACATAAATAAATAGTAATTGTACATGTAAATAGCAAAAGCTACTTAGCTGAAACTTTTGATCAAAAGAGAGTAAAAGCCATCCCACCGCAACACGGTGTCCTAAATCCAGATGATCCTTAACTAGTAAACTATGTGCCAACCCTGCTTTTTGGGTACAGAACATTTCTGCATCAAAAATGCTGCTAACCTGCACCCTGTGGCTGAAAAACGCACCACAAAATATGTTTTTTATGTGTTCTTGGTGCATTTTTTTTATCATGAATTTTTTTCACTATTGTCAGTGCCTGGGAGGACTGAACAATGCAGCAAACAATTGACAGCTCATTCTTTTCTCCTGACCACAAACTGCACCTAAATCGTAAAGAAAAAAAACATCATTGGCACAGCACATCAGAGTTCTCATAGACTTTGGTGGGGGTAGAATAGGCATGCAATTTTGTGATAAAAGGTGACAAAAAAGAAATGCCACTGAAACGCAGCAAAAAACTCGCTGTAGGCACATAGCCTTATTGTTCACCTTGCTACAAGCCAGCAGGCCTCAAAATAGATGGTTCTATCTTACCACAGCAATAGTTTGGTCAGTCGACCATTGCACTCATGCAGGGTGCAGCTTTGCCTTGATTATAATGGGAAGCCATTACTAGTGCAGAACACCAGCCTCCAATCACTAAATACCTCCTTAATCTTGAAGGGCAGCGACCACTGGCTGTCCGGCACAATGAATGGGATTCACATAGGACGCTGTTCACACAGGTTACCGCAATGTGTGCCCAGCCTCTTACATTTGCCCCTATCTCAGTAGGCGGGCTGTTATGGCACTACAACACTGCTACCTGCCAGAACAAACGTCCCATATGGCCTAGCTGCACCCTGCAATATAAAGAGTGCAAGAAAAAACACACAATAACAAATCATGAAATTTGTCGTTTCCCCCCCCCTTACAATGCCCAAATCTTTCACAACACTCATACAACCTTCTGCTATGACACATAAACCATTCAATCCAACTAGCACACTTCTTATTTCTACACTACCCACATTAAAAAACTACACATCAAAGTAAACATTTATCCCAAATGCAAAAACCGTTTTGGTTGTCATCTGGAGCCCTGTGAGGAGGTCATAGGGAGTCCGCGGTGATATGGAGCAGCTGCTCACTGATAGTGATCTTCAATCCCAGCCATTTATGGGACATTAAACTAAGCTTATTATAGACTGCGAGAAATATGTAAGACAACTTTGCGTAGGACCCAGTCACACGATCTAAATAATGCAGGTCTCACCAGATGTTGATGCGAAGTGTCACAGCTTTATTAATCATAAGTAAAATAAAAATATATAACAATCTTGGCCCAGCATCTTGATTCTTATGTGCCTCTAAGCTGAGTCACTGTGCAGAAACTCATAAGAGCCAAATATCCCATCAGCTGTGACAAAAACATATGCTGGGAAGCATCTCCTCAACAAAGCTTTGTGAACTCACCGCAACCAAAATCTAAAGGAAGTCAATCTCCCAACTTTTTTTAACCCGTTTCAGTACCTTCCCCTCAACCTCACTCTTTATTAACTATTAATACATATGACAATCTTTGTTTTGCCTCTTGATTCATATGTTCTTCTTTGATGACTCCCTGCGAATACCAGTGAGCATGTGACTCTTTAGGGCCAAATATCCAGCAGAAGAAGAGTTTGAAAAACATTTTCCCTTTTCTAACTACATCCACACAACAAAACCAAGGTGCTGTCAAACTCATTCTGAAGGTGAGATAAGATAAGAGAAGATAAGATAAGATAAACTTTATTGATCCCGGAGGAAATTACAGTATTAATTAAAAAAATAATAATTGCCAATTGCATTGCAAAGGAATCCCTCACCAGTTTTTTACTGCCCATCTGAGAGCAACTTAATGAGACAGAGACCCTGATTCCTGTGATGTGCCACTTACTGGGCTGCTTGCTATAATTTTGCTGAAGATCTATCTGTTTGCAGAATGCTGAGCTCTACAAACCAACCCCCACCACCGATTGACAGTTTTCAGTATAAACTCTGCATAGACACAAAGCTGCCAATCAGTGGCGTGGGGGGTTATACAGAGCTGATGAATATGGAGGACAGAAATCCCTAACGTATCCCTAACAAACCCAGGCCCCACTCAGGTCTGCCATCTGTCACTGGAAATATAGGGGAAACCCACGATACTAGTAGAACATGGACTCGGAAAAGCTACAGCTCCTACCAAGCAAATAAAATCCAGTGATGTCTGTGCCCCCAAATTGAAATGCCCCCCTACTTCTGAGACCCACTGTGCCTAAAAAAACAGTAAGCAACTACGTGTAAGACATTATTACAGTGGGTAGAGCACACTTGATTTATATGGTGCTATCTCCAGAAGCTCAAACTGGGAGCAGGACTTTTTGTAGGCCCTAGGCTAAAGATAGTCAGTGTGCTCTTTCAACACTTTGCACCATACAATTTGGCTGCCACAAATGATATTTCTCCTACATCGTTTGTAATGCCATGTCTGAAGGGAATTTGAGTTCCCTCTGCTAGAAGTCCGAAGCATTCACACACTGCCTGATCCCTAACCGAGTGGTTAAGCATTAGGACCTGTTTTTCTGGGTCAGCTTAGCCTCTGGTGGGGGAAGGGTTAGTTGACAGACAGTGCAGTGTCTAATAAAACTGAGAGGAGTGAGGGAAAAGGTTCTGGGAAGGTAGCTGGTGCTGCTTGTCCTAAGAAACAAGCTGCTAGCAGGGTACCAGCCCCTAGGCTACTCAGGGGTTACAAAGCCTTAGGGCAGAAGCTGGAGGCTAGAGAATTTCATGTTCCCTAGCCACTTAAGTGGAAGGTCCAGAACACCAGCAATACCAAGGGATAAAAAACATAGAGAAAGAAGGAGAACAGGATAACTAATAGAAATTTATAAAACTACAGAAGTAAGCAGGAAAGCTTTACCTCTCATTCAGCAGAGCGGACTACATTTTTCATCAGACCACATGCCAGGAGGTGGATTATATCATTCTGGACACTGTGCAAGGTAAAAGCAAAAGACTGTTTCATGCTGTTCATTGTTTTGCTACCTTGCATCCATCATTGCTACTACATCCCCATCATCCCCTGGGAGCCAGCCTTGGTTGGGAAGGGTTAAACATCTTCACTGCCATAACACTATCTCTCAGGGATTATCAGCAGTGTCGGCCACCTAAAAGCTGAATATACCAACTGGTGTTACAAGCTTATTATTTTTGTATTCTTTTTATTTCTCCAGTTTTCCTCTCCCTTTTCAATGTGAGCCAGGGGCACATCTATACCTTAAACCGCACCCCAGGTTTAGACAGCATAAAGTAGGAAAAACATGTTTCCTATTAATTAAAACTTCCCTGTTGGTGTAAAAGAGAGGGGTTATTATCACTTATTTTAATGTACAAGGGTAGAATAGAGAGGAAATAAATCTGTTGTTAGTGTCTTTCTGTAGGATATATTAGACACACACAGCTCTGCTATATGCCCATATACATACATGGCTCTGCTACATGAACAAATAGATATGCATACTAGATACTCATATGTATACATACATCTCTGCTATATGAACATACACAGTGCTGTGCAAATTAATTGGGACAAAGCATTTTTTTAAGTAAAATCGTAAGTTGGGTTACCAGTCAGTGGTTTAAGCCAGTTTGAACTGCTTTGAACAGTTGTGAGTGTACAACCTTGAGTAGCAAAATGTGGTTTGGCTGGTTTTAGTCAGAAAATAACAGCTAGTTGCCCCCTCAGCTTCAGTTGAGAGCTTGTTTCTGTGAGGAGTGGCTTAGTGTACTTTTTCTCTCAGTGTGATTCGTGCCTGTAAAAATGGATGTTACTCCATGGAAGAGGTCTAGAATTATTACTCTTAATGAACATACAAGTCTGAATGTAAGAGAAATCACTTCCACCATTGGTATTTGAAACTCTACCGTTTCAAGAATAATTCGCACACACAATAAAACTGGATAGTTTTCTCCAAAACGAAAAGGGAAATGTGGACGAAAACGGAAAATGACACCAAAAGCTGATAAAACACTTATCAGAAATAGTAAAACTAATGCAAGTAAAGACTTGCTTTGTCCCAATTAATTTGCACAGCACTGTAGATTCACACAGCTATGCTATATGCCCATATAGACACACAGTTCTGCTACATGCACAATACATGCACATATAGACACACACAGCTCTGCTACATGAACATAAAGACACACAACTAAGCTATATGGAGACTACTTGCACATATAGACACTCACATCTCTGCTACATGCACACTGCATGCACATACACCCACAGATCTGCTATATGCACACTGCATGAATATGAAGAATCTTTCAGTCTCCTATCCACATACAGTATAGCACGGGAATCAATTCTGCCACAACCACGGTAATAATAGAAGAAAAATCAAATTTGACTCAGGAAATGTAGAAAATTATTCTCTTTTAATAGAAGTCACAATGGTGCATTACAGAAGAATGGATGCAGGGTGAGTGTGACCCATGTCAACTAGGGATGAGCGAGTAATGAAATATTCAGACTCAATTTTACTTAGGTGGGGGAGGGCACCACTAATACAAATATATATACAAATGGGGATCGCTGGACCAATTTGGAAATTATCAAGGAAAACTAGCAAGAAAAGGTCCAAAAAAGCGATACAACCTCCAAGAATAATCAAAATTAATTAGCAAAGTTTATTACATATCAAAAAACCACACAGACAGAAAATTATCACACAGAAAAATAAAAACATTTAAAATAGCCAAATATAGCTATAACAATTCATATGATAATAATATATCATTGAAAACCTCATTGCCAAGTGCTCAAAAACTGGTTACAAATAATATAAATATAGAATAAATACATACATTTGTTATATATATTTGTATTAGTGGTGCCTTCCCCCACCTAAGTAAAATTATCTCTGTGTCAGTGAACACTTTTTGTATAAGTGTTCGTTCCTTGGGGAGTGTAGGCACACAACCCTGTTGGATACCTAAAGGGCTTATTGTAGTTGTTGTTGTTTTTTGATTATATTTATACTTAGTCATTATATATTTTTTTCTACCAGTCTTTTATTGGGATCCCTATATCTCACTTAGCGGAAGGTGCCCATTCAGATCTCGGCAGACTAGACCGGGACATGAACTTGGAGGAGAGAGAGAGAGCCTGGAATGGCCTATATAACTAGGTTTTTGAGTTGGTGGATGTGGATGGGGATGATGTGCCCAGTGGTGGTGATGAGAGCTTTTCTAAGATTTCTCATGAATTGATTAAGCTCAATAAAAATTTTGCTAAAACCTGGTGGAATTGAAAGAGTTTGGAGCAATATAAAAAATTGGAACTAATTCCGAGAGGCCTTAGGGTGCAAATCTTCCCCGCCTGGGAGGCGGAGGAGGATTTTCGCAAGTAGTGGGAGACAGGGTTGAAAACGTGCTCTAGTATTTTGTTGGATCTTTTGATCTCACATGACAAAACCTTTCTGCACACCCTTAGGGAATCTATAAAGTCTAGGGAATCCCAATTGGATTCTTTTGACAAGACTACTGTTAAAGAGTTCCAAACGAAATTAAAAGGAATTATTGACCAATTTGAGAAAGAGGTAATAAAAAGAAAAAAGCAAAAATTAATTAGGGACAAGAAGGATTTTGAAACGGGGAAGGTGTTTAAGTGGGGCCAGAAGGGCAATCCTCGACCTAGACCAAAACCTAAAAATACTCCAAAACCGAACCCTGGGGATCCGAATACACCAGTGGCACCCCTTCTACCAGTCCCCAATCTATCAGAGGAAGAAGATTTTTTATCTTCAGACCCCAGCGACTTGGAAAGCGAACCCGGAGGGGAAGACGTGGAGGGTCCAGATTTAAGAAAACGTCTGAACAAACTGGATTTAGTGATCCCACCCCCAAAGAGAGCGGTGACCAGGAACAACAAATAGAGGTATCTTCTAAGCTAAATATTATTAATCTATCTGACCATATTCTGTCTGAAACTGAGGAGAACTTGTTGAGAAGGGGGCTTTCGTTTTCACCCATCAATTTGTTGGATAAGTTTACCTTTGTGAAGGACCTTTACCTGTTCTGTAGACAATTGACATTCAAATTGTTGTACAAAAAACCCTCTGTTCTAGATTCCCTACCACCATTGGAGAAAACCACCTTTGAAAATCTACTGGGAATTTTGGAGGAAAGCAACAACAACTCGAGCAGGAATCGGCAATTCACAGGTAGACTTCCCTCCCAAACCACCCCTAGTTTTTCGCTATTTCCGGCAGTACAGATCTTTTTCGATACGGTCTGCAAGGACATAAATAGATTATAGATTGATAGATGTAGCCAAAATAATCTTTCCTGGGAGGAGAAAAAGGCATTGCATAAATTAAGAGAACTTAAAGATGTGATAATCAAGGAAGCAGATAAAGGGGGGAATATTGTCCTTTGGCCAGCTGAGATGTATATGTTGGAAGCTAAGAGGCAATTGTCTAATAGATCTTATTATCAACCCCTTCATCCGACCCTAAGCAGGTGTTTAAGATGAAGTTGGATCGTACTATAAATCGGGCCCTTTTTGATGGCATAATTTCTAAAAAGGAGGCGGAATTTCTGACAACTAACTTTCCAGTGGTCCCAACATTTTATATGCTCCCAAAGGTTCATAAATTGGTACATCTTCCTCCAGGTAGGCCAATTGTGGCAGGGATTGGTGGTTTGCTGGAGAGGCCCTGTTCTTACGTGGATTTCTATCTTCAACCGATAGCTATCCAACAGAAATCTTATGTCAGAGATTCGGCAGACTTGATTGACCACTTGGAGAGGTTGGAGATCCCGGAGGACACTTTACTCCTGACGCTAGATGTAGAATCTCTCTACACAAATATCCAGCATGAATTGGGTCTGGAGGCGGTCTCCTTTTTCCTGGATTCCAACACTACAGGTACGAGGGAACATGACAATTTTGTATTAAACCTTCTTTCCACCATCCTAAGTTGTAATTATTTTGTTTTTGATTACACTTTTTTTCGACAAGTATCCGGAACCGCAATGGGGGCGCGTTGTGCGCCTTCGTACGCAGGTATTTTCTTAGGTTGGTGGGAGGAAACTATTGTCTACAAATCAAGTACCTTCAACGAAAATGTTTTTCGTTGGTTTCGATACCTGGATGATGTCCTAATCCTTTGGTCGGGACATAAAGAAGACTGTATTAAGTTTGTTGAAGAACTGAATAGTAACTCCTTAAACATCTATCTGACTTCACAGGCTCCTGCTCTGTCTGTTGACTTTCTCGATCTTACATTACGGATAGTAGGAAGAAGGATTCACACTGATCTATTTCGCAAACCGACCGCGACAAATAATCTTCTACATTTTGAAAGTTTCCACCAAAAACATCTGAAAAGAGGAATTCCAAAGGGTCAATTTATCCGTTTGAGACGAAATTGCAGTGACTTGGCGGACTTTCGGAAACAAGCATTGGATCTAACAGGACGCTTCAGGGCGAGAGGATACCCAAAAAAGGTAATTTCACAGGCCTTCCAACATTCCCTTAAATTAGATAGGCAGACCCTCCTGGAACCCAACCCCCTTAGAGCCTTGGGGGATCAGGGATTGGGGGTGATCACCCAATATAATAACCAATGGGAAGATCTAAGGGGAATTCTAAAGAAAAACTGGGATATCCTCCTGAGTGAACAGCTGGTATCCAACTGTATCCCGTCTCAACCACGCCTGATTGCTCGAAGAGCAAGGAATTTGAAAGACGCCCTCACGGCAAGTCATTTTACTAGACCTGGGGTGAAACTTGGGAGGGGTATCTATTTGGAGGGATCCTTCCCTTGTGGGAATTGTAATATATGCCCACTGATGCTATCTAATGACACTTCCTTTTCTGAAATTTTTCCAACAGTAAGGAAACCGAGAGGTTATTTTAACTGCAGAACAAGGAACCTAGTCTACGCACTTATCTGTACGTGTCCCAAGGTTTATATCGGTCAAACCTCACAAGAACTTAGGAAACGAATTCAACAACATCTATCTAATATTGGAACAGCAAAAAAGGACATTGAGAATAAAGAAAAACGCATTTCATCGGTGGCTTCACACTTTGTGGAAAAACATCTGTGCAATACAAGAAACATAAAGATCATGGGCCTAGAGAAGGTTCAGACCAATATCCGAGGAGGAAATAAAACTAAGGAACTACTGCGGCGGGAGTCAGCATGGATCTATAGACTGAACACTCTGACTCCTTATGGAATTAATGAGGAACTCCTGTATACAGGGTTCTATAAATAATCCTCTCTAATTTTGAGATTAATATCTTTGCATAGAATTTTTGAATATGGCGGTTCTAGTGTTCGGTTTTTGAAATTAAAAAATACTATGTCTAGTGAACCAATCTGATCTCCGTAAATTACGGATTCAGGTTGGACTACTAGCAGTTTGCTTGTTTGCTTATTTGTACAGTGTGGCCTTTTTGGCTTCTAGGATTTCCAGGCCCCTAAATTTAATATCCCCACCTCTATTTGTTTTCTTTGTGTGTTTTTTTTTAATTTCGGGCCCCCCCCTTCCTCCCTGGTCACTCCTTTCCCCTAATTTACTCCTCATTGCCCTTCTCTCTCCCCTCTTTTTTCCTCTCTTTTTTGAAGAGGCATCAGAGAGAGGGGCTTATTTGGGGATTGCTGCTATTTATTAACCAACAGTCTCCCTCTTCTGTATTGCTCCAGACTTCTTTGATTAAAGTTATTATTTAATTTTCATTTTACCACCTTGATAAATCTATTTTGTTTTTGGGCACTATTCTGAATATATCATCTCATCCCCAAAGCCTCTTGATATTGGTGTATTTGTGATTATATTCCAGTACCCTTATTTTTGGTGTCTGTACAGTTGGTGTAGAGTCTCAGCTTTATTAGGATTCTACTATTTTGTACAGTATGCTGACTCTTCCTTCTCTATAAAATACATAATGTGATCTGAATATGTCCCTGACAGCTGCCGGGACTTATCTGGGCAATCTCTCGCCCTCCTAAAGCAAGTTATACTTCTTTACTTGTAATTATCGTCATTATCTCCGTGGGCATGCGCACTCCGGCACCGGCGCATGCGCAGTTGCGTATGTCCCCGATGTGCGGGCGGCCATGTCCTAAGAGCCTGACATGCGCAGTAGCGCTATCGCGCACGCGCATTCTGAATGTAGGAGGGACGGACTGGCCACCCGGCTTCCTCGTGCATCCAGCTGAGAGGGGGATCCATAATTAGAGGCTGGTGCCTCACACTGCTATAAAAAACGTGGATGGACTAGGAGATGGTCACCTTCCCCTGACAAAGCTGCCAGGCGCAGGCAGCGATACGCGTGGGGAGCGCCACACCTCGTGCCCCTATGCATCTCTAGACTGGTAAACTGGTGTTTTTCTAATCTGCCTGGTGTTCCCTCTGTTTCTCCCATCCTGATTTAAAGGAACCCCTTCCTATTCACTCCATCTGGGCTTATTACAAATCTAGATTGATAACTTGTTGGTTATGCTGCAGAACCTCTTTTTCTGCCTAAACATATGCTTATGCCTGATGGAGAGATCCCTCTTTGATCATCTTACTGTGGATATTGACAATTTCAGGGGGGTTCCTTGATGATTATCAACATCTATAGGGGAAATCCAGGTTACACTTCCATCTAATTGATTACTTATGGGGATCCATATTGTGAAATTTTTCTGAATGGTATATTGGACCCCATAGGTAAAATGTATGTATTTATTCTATATTTATATTATTTGTAACCAGTTTTTGAGCAATTGGCAATGAGGTTTTCAATGATATATTATTATCATATGAATTGTTATAGCTATATTTGGCTATTTTAAATGTTTTTATTTTTCTGTGTGATCATTTTCTGTCTGTGTGGTGTTTTGATATGTAATAAACTTTGCTAATTAATTTTGATTATTCTTGGAGGTTGTATCGCTTTTTTGGACCTTTTCTTGCTAGTTTTCCTTGAAATATTTAGACTCACTATACTCGTAACGAGTAGGTCCCGATATTCGGGTACTTGTTATGAGTAGCGAGTCTAATGTAAGTAAATGGGAAAAGCGAGTATTGCGCGCGAGTAATTCCTCAGCTGGACCCTACACAGTGGTCTGGGGGCTGAGGAAAAGGCCCTCAGACCAAGGCTTCACCTAGGCATATTTTTGTATGCCAGTCATGTACAGCAGGCAGGAACACGCTGCCCCCAACTTCCAGCTGCCTATTTGTACTTGCCTGGAAACAAAAATACAGGGAAGCACTTCGTATTAATTATTTCATGAATTTTATGAAATAATAAAAAAAAAAAAATGTGGGGCTTCGCGCTATTTTTGTGTCCAGCCAGGTACAACTAGGCAGCTGGGGGCTGGAATCCACAGTGCAGGGTGGCCCAAGCTTTCTGGGCCCACCCCCACTGCGAATTGCAGTCTGCAGCCACCCCATAAAATGGCGCGTTCATAGAAGCGCCATCTTCTGGCGCTGTACCCAACTCATCCAGGGCCCTGGTGCGGTGGCTCACTGAGTAATAAAGGGGTTAGGGCCAGCTTTGTATTATCAGCTGGCCATAAGCCAGCCCTAATTCATGGGGTCACGCCAATATTAGACATGACCGCAATGAATTTCTAGTAAAGTGTTCAAAAAAAAAAAACACAACTCAGAAAAAAAGTTTTATTATATGAAAAAAGAAAAAAAACACAACACTTAGAGACTCCATCTTTATTAAAAAAAAAAAATCTTCCGTCCGACGTTGTCCAATCCAGTCTTCTTCTTTAGCTCAGCTACATCTCTGGTATGGAAACTCTACCAGAGATGTAGATGAGCTGTGCGGCTGTGGAAAAGTTCATGTGAGTTCATGCTGCATGAACTCACATGAACCCTGACAGCACCGCGCCGCTACTTCAAATGAACAGCTGATCAGCATCAGTTGTTCATTTGAAATAACCAGCGGGAAAGCCGGCAGTGAGAAGACTTCACCGCCGGATTTCCCGTTTGCGCTGTGCTCCCCGCTCCCGGATGCCCCCCTCCCCGCTCCCCTGCCGCCTCTTCGCCCAAAGTTAGAATCGGGCGGGGAGTGCAGGACCAGGGAGCATGGAGGGGGCATCAGGGAGCGGGGCGCGCAGCACAGAATGGGAAAGGCTGCAGTGAAGAGTTCTCACCCCCAGCTTCCCTGCCCGGGTCCTTCGCTCCACTCTCCCTTGTGCTGCGCTCCCTGCCCGGTCCTAACTCAGGATCAGGGTGGGAGGCGGCAGGGGGAGCGGAGGATCGGGATGGGAGGCAGAGGATCTGGCTGAATGATTGTTTAAAAGCTGGTGGCTTTTTACCGCCAGCTTTTAAACAATCATGCACCCATTTCAGCCTTTTCCTCAGCCCCCAGACCACTGTGTAGGGTCCAGCTGAGGAATTACTCTCATTTCCCATTGACTTGCATTGTATTCGTTACTCCTAGCGAGTAATCACAAGGAAACTTGTGGAGTAACGAGTAGCCCGAGTACCGTACTATTCGGCGAGTACCGAATAGTAACGAGTATACTCGTTCATCCCTAATGTCAACGCATTTTGAACAAATTAGCGTTATTAGTCATTTCCATTAAAAGAAAATAATTTTCTACATGTCCTGAGACAGATTCAATTTTTTTTCTACTATGCACACTACATACACATATAAACACAAAGGTCTGAATAGACACATTTGCTTACACACACAAACACAACACATTACCGCAGGGGGACCCAGACTGTAGTGGGCCCCGATACAAGAAATTTTTCGGGGCCCCCCGCCCCTCATAGTGGCAACAAAGTAATGTAAACATATAGATTGTAATATTTATTTACAACGCAACTATCAAATCTAAATAGTAAAGTTGTTTACTTTTTTTAATATGATCCTAAAAACTAAAAGGAAGATAGTTGTTACCTACCTACCCGTTCTACCTACCACTTGCATAGGTCTATCACAAACCTCTCTAGCCAGTGATTCTGCTGCTTCATGTCAATAGACAGCTCTTAGGCCCCTTTCACATCAGCGGCAAGCTGATGTTTTTCGCCGATCCAGCAGGTGGTGCCGCATAACAGCCGACTTGTGGCCTGGATGCTGCATGCCCCATGCTTGCAGCGTTTTTTTTTTTTCGCGGCTGCAAGTGCCGCATCTGCCACACGTGGCAGAACCGCAAGTCCCATACACAATGCATGGGGCTTGCCGCATCCAGGCCACAAGTCAGCCATTATGTGGCCAATCCGGCAGATGCAGCGCCACCTGCTGGATTGGCCGCAAACATCAGCTATACGCTGATGTGAAAAGGCCCTAAATCTTATAGGCTGCTCTGTTGAAGGGGAGTGACTGATAATATGATGCTGATGAACAGCTGTCTACACACAGTTATGTAGTGGGGTCCTGTCTGTTAATCAGCATGACATCAACAGTCACGCCCCATCAACAAAGCAGAGCTGAAAAGAAACTGCTGTAATGTTGATGTGATGTCAGAAAAAGCCACAGGAGCAGTCACTGACCACTCTGAGCAGATCTAGATATGGGCTGAACTGGCAGATATTTAGAAACTACCTGCCTGTTAGTTGTAAGGCTTAAAAAGATATAATTGCAGGACCTTGGAGGAGCATAGGGTCAGAGGGGGGCTCCATGGCGGGTGTTGGAGCTCCCCTGCGCCTGGCTGTGTTTCGGGGAGCGGTCCGGTGGCGGTGGCTGGTACTGGGCATGGCGGCTGCTGGATGTGCAGCTGGGAGCGGTCCGGTGGCTGGTGCTGGGCATGGCGGCTGCTGGCGGCGGGATGTGCAGCTGGGAGCGGTCCGGTGGCGGTGGCTGGTGCTGGGCATGGCAGCTGCTAGCAGCGGGATGTGCGGCTGGGAGCGGTCCGGTGGCAGTGGCTGGTGCTGGGCATGGCAGCTGCTGGCGGCGGTATGTGCGGCTGGGAGCGGTCCGGTGCCGGTGGCTGGTGCTGGGCATGGCAGCTGCTGGAGGTGGGATGTGCAGCGGTGCCCATATCCAATATGGTGGCAGGCGCACATCCGTCCCCGCGGTGCATTCTGGGATACGGGGATGGAAGTGCGGACAACATACGGCCTTTATATAAGTAGATAGCCACCCCTCTGTTCCCCTTTCTTTTGTAATGCTCTCCCCCGTATGCGGCTCACTTTCTTCATAGTGCTTCTTGCCTTATATGCCTGGGGAGAAAGGTCGGCTGCATCACGAAAGGGACCCCCCTTCCATTATGCAGCCGAGCTTCTCCCCCAGGACCCCCCTTCCTTGATGCATCCAAGCTTATCCCCAAGCTTAGGGAGATCGGCTGCATGAAGGAAAGGAAAGGGGGTCCTGGGGCCCCCATAACCCCCCCTTTGGAAGGAGGGTCCAGAGGGAGAAGCTCGGCTGCATCAATATGGAGGGGGCCCTAGGGGGTCCTGGGGGAGAAGCTCAGCTGCATTAAGGAAGAGGAGGGGGCCCCTAGGACTCCTAGGGGCCCCTTCCTTGATGCAACTGAGTTTTCCTCTCAGTGCCCCCCTTCTGAAGGGGGAGTCCTTGGGGCCCCAGGAACCCCCCTTCCTTGAGGCTCCCAAGTTCTGGGGCCCTCAGGATCCCCCTTTGGAAGTGGGGTCCTGTGGGAGAAGCTCAGCTGCATCAAGGAAGGGCCTTCCCCAAATCATGTTGGTCACTGACTGTTTAATTATTTATACCCTCCCCACCAAAGCCCTGCTCTGGGGCTCTTACCTGGAGCAGGCTAGGCAGGGGGAGCATCAGAGTCCGATGATCCTCAGATCAGGTAGGATCATCAGGAGTGTCACAGTCAGACGGACAGGCGCTCAGGCACCGGGTATGAGCGCACGCCTCTCCTTGATCTTGCCGCGGGCCCACAGCCTCAGCCGCCCTCAGTCATCCGCCGGCCACCAGCGCTTGCTCACTGTAACTTCCGGGTGAGGGAGAGCTTCTTCAGCCTCCATGAAAGAACCCGGAAGTGACACTGCAGCGCTGACTCTCCCAGCACCAGCACACTGTGCACAGTACTGGTTGTCATGGTGACCAGCCACTGTGACACAGGCACTGGCTGAGGAGTGTGTCGGATGCTGTCTGCACCGCTGCGCAGCCAGCCGCCGGCCACTGCACCCTCCTCCAGTCCGGAGCCCTGTCAGGAAAGAGATGGACCGGACCCGCGGCTGGAGCCTTGAGGGACCCTGGTGCAGCTGAACCAGCACCACGGTAGGTCCGCCCCTGCATTACCGCATATTGCTGTTCCTGTTCGGTTCAGAGCAGAAGGAGTCACTGGGATCTTCACAGAGGCTGAAGCATTTGAGCAGCTGCAGGACCTTCCAATGTACAACTCAAGCACCTTCAAATCAGTCATATGGTCACTCATATGACTAAAAGATCCTTAGATTCCTAATGAAGGTCCTTCAGCTGCACAAATCCTGCAGCCTCCTTTAGCTCCCAGTAACATTCCTCTCCTGCTCTGCACCGATCACATAGAATAGTGCATAGCAGGAGAGTGGACAGATCTCTGTGAGTGGGTTCCCCTCATTGCGTCTGCTCGTGGAGATCAAGTGGTCAACCTCATTTGTCTAGGGCCCCGGCACTTGCCCGAATGTGCAGGGTGCTGACCCCAGTCCTGCACTACAATATATAGGGGCACAATGCACAATATATGGGGGCTCAATGTATAGGTACTAAACTAGCAAATTTCCAATTCTCCAGAAAAAGAGCATTGCATGGATTGTACAAAACTGTCACTACAGCAAAAGATAAATTATTTGAGAAGTGCAATTTCTACATTGAGTCATATTTGTTTTTTTTCTTCTGTTCTGGCAATTAGGGTGTGACGGTCACAAGGTCTGACATACTCAGCTAGCTGGGTCAGGGGTATAATGTGGTGCTGTCCTAGTCCTCACAGTATTGCTGTACTCTTAGGTCTACACAACTGACCAGTAGATCTGCCATCTGCCAGCTTCTGCCCCCAGGGTCTACAATTACTGGGCGACCTAGGGCACTGATACCCTGCATTTGCCTTGGCTCTGAGGTAAGCTCCTTGCAGCTCCAACCCCAGGATCTCTCATCTCCTCGTGCTCTCTCCTTCCCTTCCTTCCTCAAACTCTAACCCCTTCCCCCAGCCAGAAGAATGAGACACTTCTAGAACCTAGGTACTTGTGCTCCCCTTCTTGTCAGGGATCAGGTTGTGTCTGGATGCATTGAGTACTAAGTGTAGGGAGTTCCAGTTACCTCCAGACATCGCACCACCGCACATTACAGGGCAACACTACTGTGGGGGCCGGACCATGGGGTGCCACAAGGGGATTCACAAACTTCACCTGCAACCATTCTAGAAAAATCTATGCTCTAAAAAAACAAATAGCACTCCTTTCTGCTCATACTTGCTCTGTGGCCAAACAGAACGTTTTGACTACATGTTGGGTATTGCCGCGCTCAGAAGAATGTGGGTAACAAACTGTGTAGTCCACTTCTTGGTGTTACATCTTGAAAAAGTGAAATATTTGGTCTTAAAGCAACATTTTTGTGAAAAAAAGAAAATTTTCAATATGACCATCTATTGTTATGAAATTCTGTGAGGTATCTGTATGTTCAGAATGCTCAATATGCCCCTGGATAAAATCCTTGAGGGATCTAGTTTCCAAAATGGGGTCACTGGTGGGGGTTTCTTTTGTTTAGGTACTGTGACATAGCGATCACTAAGCGGATTGGGGTACACTCACTTGACAGCGTAATTCAAGCCCACATCAATCATTTATATGTAACTAAAGTCCAGTTGGTTTATTTAGCCACAAAAACCACTTGATATAAACAAGTACTGTACACAATCCATCACTTTACACGTGGGGTTCTTCTGCACAGTTCATTCACTGACCTCTGTCAGTACACAAGCCCCTTCTCATGAGGTTACCTTGTCCAGCAATCATAGCCAGATTCTTTCATACTGTCTCCTGACAGTCCATTGCTCCAGGAGCTGCTCCAAGCTCCTTACCTGGGCCTCTTCCCATGTGCTATACAACTCTGCTCTCTCAGTCTTCATGACCTGAGCTGACCTCACATCCTGTGACCAGTCAGAAGTCACATGATATCAGCCCTGACCACACCCCTAGAGGAGGTGTGTTAACTCATACACACACATACTTGCATGAACTCTTTCTACTGCTGCAAGACACAGTGAAACGCTCACATTGCATCAAACCTCTGCCTGTGCAATGTATACCAGCCATTCAGACCACGGCTGGCCGACATACCACAGTACCTTAAGGAACCGCTACGCACAGAGATATCTGTGCAGACATTGCATGCAACTCACTGGTTGCAGTGAAATCATGGACACATTGTTCCATTTTGTACATGGCAACAAAATGGAACAATGTGTCCGATTTCACTGTAACCAGTGAGTTGCAAGCAATGTCTGCACAGATATCTCTGTGTGTAACGGTGTAATGAAGTGGGTAGCCCTGACTGTGTTGTTATTCAAATGGACACTGCAGTGAACATTACACAGTCTGATCCCCTCCCCCAACAGCCTTGTGCTGAGGAAGAAAAAGGGCGGGAGTTGATGATTAGAGATCCAGAGCTCTGTCAGGACAGACTGTGTGGTGTCTCCCGACATAGGGCTCTTTTGCAGCCGGATTCTTGGGAAGAAATACCCCGTGAGGATCGCTGTTGCAACCCCCGGTCTGCAGGACCTTGTCTTACCGAGGGTTCCACTCAAATTCAGGACATTGCCTCCGGAATTCAGGACATTGCCACTGGATTACATGTGCAGGGGCTGTGACTGACATAAGGGAGCCATCTATGCTACTGTGATCTCCCTTCTGCTCATCGGTTTGCCCCGAGACTGAGAGAGACTTCTGTGCTGCTGTGGGCTCCCTTCTGCTCCTCTGTGTGCCCTGAGACTGGGAGAGACTAACAAAGAAAGATTCTGTTACCTGCGGAAGGAGACCACAGAAGAAGACTGAGGAGTTTCCCCTTCAGCGCTGCACCGGGACCCGTCATCGTGAGACCCCAGGCCTGCTACGTGGGAGCGACACCTTCTTCTGTGATAGACTGGTACGTGATTTTAGGGAAAGTTAGGGAAAGATATCTCCATTGTTGTGTTTTTTTTCTTTGCTTGCTGCGTACCCGGAAGAAGTGAAGATCCAGAGACTCTAATATATACATGTGTGCAGCTAGATCAGTTGACTGTGTTATAGACATGTTTTACAGTAAAGAAATGTTACTACCGGTTAAATCTGAGTATGGGGATTCTGTTGAGAAAGATCATACACACACACCCGCGGCCTTACCACCGGTCGCTACATCTGGCGTAGTCGGCAGGATGTGTGATCAACAGAATCTCCTCCCGGTAGTACCTTATAACCGGACAGCTCCCCCGGCATCTATTGTCAATCAGGTGAGGAAGTTTAACGGACGGAACTATCCTGTAACTGAATGGACCGAACAACTTAAGATAGTGGGGGAGATGTATAACATTGATCCTAAGACCTTAGCAGAAATGGCCATGCTAACATTAGAGGGGGAGGCGTGGACGACAGTCAGGCTGGAGACGGTTAGGGGCCAGCGTACGTTGGATGACTTGGTGCGGGTGCTGGAGAACACCTATGGGCCGACCACATATGCGGGAACATTGCGGTATATGTTCTTCCGGCGTACTCAACTCGAATCGGAGGACATCCCTCAATATGCCAACGCCCTCCAAGTACTGCTTGAACAAGCTTGCAGGAAAAAAGAACAGATAGCTAGTACGGGCGCCCGTGACCTGGTGTTGAGAGATCAATTTGTGACTGGATTAAGAGACCCGTACCTTAACCGCTCACTGCAAGATCTACTCCGGATAAATCCGGCCCTTACGTTCGCTGAGGTTAAGCAAGAAGCGATAGAACGTTCGAGAGGACCTGTCATGGAGGCCCAGACTTATACCGCGGCTTGCAGGTCCATAACTGGTATCAGAACCCCGAACAGTGACACGGAAGAACTGAAGCAGATGGTGGCAGAGTTGCAGAAACAGGTGTTGCAGCTCACCCTGGACCAACAGGCGGACAGGCAAGCGAGACAACAACCCAGCCGGCCGATGGGAAGATGCTGGACATGCGGTGATCCCCGCCATAGAGCGAACCGTTGCCCCCAGAACGTTCAAGTTCATCCACGGGCCGATATACCGGAACCAGCAAGTCATGCCCCACAACAGCGGCCACCTTTAAACTAGACGCCCCTGCCAAAGAGGCTCACTCGGCAGGGGAGGCCAAGGAGAGGAGTGTAGGAAAACAGAGCCAGCCACGGAACAAACTTGCATCAAACAGCCCTACCCTGGAAGTATTATTGGAAGGGACCGCCGTGCAAGGATTAATGGATACTGGGTCTCAGGTATCCACCATCTCCGAGCAGTTTTACGAAGAGTATCTGAAGCCGCGGGTTGCCTGTGACCCTGATACTACTATCAAGATCAAAGCAGCCAATAATCTACCCATTCCGGTGACGGGAGTTGCCTGGATGAACACTGAAGTCTGTGGGCAAGATCTCGGGAAGAGAGGGATAATCGTGGTCAGGGAAGGCTGTGGATCAGAAACACCCATGATTATTGGGATGAACATCTTGAAAGACCTGAATCTGGTGTTGCTTACCAAGAGGGGGCCCAAGTACTGGCAAGAAGTGACCACACATAAGGCCACCCGCCGAGCCTTCCAACAAGTGGTCCGGACCTGCAATCTCCAGCGAATGACCGAAGACCAACTGCCGCTGGCCACGATCACCGTACCCCGCCATACTAGGATAACTTTACCTGCTGAGAAGGAGACCGTTATCTCGCTACCCCTTAGCACCACAAGACAGCTCGAAGGCGTGGAGGTGCTGATTGAGCCGCGCACCCCGAAGGAAGGGAAGCTGAACCCCCTAGTTGCTCGAACGCTAGCTGTTGTGAGAAAGGGGAGGATTCCTGTCAGGCTGGGTAACACGGCTAACGTGAGCGTTGACCTAGAGGCTGGGACACAACTCGCCCAAGTTTACGCCCTAACCGAAGAGGTGAACCCTATGAACCCCCTCCAGTTTGCACCATCCACAGAGGGAGATTGGACAGTGACGGTCTCTGCCATGGCCGCTGTCGCGGATGACATCAACGCGGGGCGAGAACTACGAGAGAAAAGTGCCAGTTGGACATATCCCAATACTCCAACGAAGAAGTGTCCCAGGTGGAAGAGTTACTTCAAGAGCACCAGGCGTCCTTTGCCCGGCATGACACCGACTTTGGATGCACCCCCAGTATCAAGCACGAAATCCCCACAGGTGATACCGCTCCTATCCGTGAAAGGTACCGCCAAATACCTCCCCAACAATACCAAGAAGTGAAAAATCTCCTGAATTCCATGTTACACGCTGGAGTGGTACGAGAAAGCCAGAGCCCCTGGGCTGCACCAGTGGTGATAGTCAAGAAGAAAGACGGGTCCCTGAGGTTCTGCGTGGACTACCGCCGTTTGAATGCTTGCACCATCCGGGACTCATACCCTTTACCAAGGATCGAAGAATCCCTGACAGCCCTGAAGAAAGCTAAATATTTTTCGTCATTGGACCTGGCCAGCGGCTATTGGCAGGTACCTATGCACGAGAAAGATAGAGAAAAGACTGCTTTCATCCTACCCATGGGCCTGTACGAGTTCGACCGGATGCCTTTGGCCTGAACAACGCGCCGGGGACCTTCCAGCGACTGATGGAGCGCTGCCTGGGGGACTTCAACTTCGACTTCACCCTCATTTACCTGGACGACATCGTAGTCTATTCGGCCACATTTGAAGAACACCTGCAACAGCTGGGCCGTGTGTTTCGTAGGTTGAGAGAACATGGCCTGAAGTTGAAACCCAGCAAGTGCCGTCTTCTGCAGCCCGAGATCAATTACCTGGGTCACCGGATCTCGGCCGAAGGTGTACAGCCGTCTTCGGAGAAAATAGCCGCCGTGCGGGACTGGCCACAGCCTACGAACGTCAGAGAGGTCCGGGCCTTCCTGGGGTTGGCCGGTTACTACCGCCGGTTCGTGAGAAACTTCGCCCGGCTTGCTGCACCCTTGCCACGAATTGCTTCGAGGGACCACCAACGGCCCCAGAGGACGACCCATCAGCTGGGGACCCAGCCAGGAAGAATCCTTCCAAGCCCTAAAGGGTGCCTTGACTTCACCCCCCGTCCTGGCATATGCAGACTACAATCTCCCTTTCCAACTACATACCAATGCCAGCCTACAAGGTCTAGGGGCAGTACTTTCACAAGTACAAGAAGGCAAGGAACGTGCCATAGCCTATGCCAGTCGATCCCTACACGAGGGCGAGAAGAACCCCACCAATTATAGCTCGTTCCGGCTGGAGCTGTTGGCCCTAACGTGGGCTATGGCGGAGAAATTTGCAGGATACCTCACAGGGGCGGAAGTACTGGTCCTGACCGATAACAACCCGTTGGCCCACTTACAAAATGCGAAGCTCGGAGTCATGGAACAGCGTTGGATGGCTCGACTCTCGAAGTTCAACTACAAGATCAAATACAGGGCTGGGGCTGAGAATCAAAATGCGGACAGCCTGTCTAGAGTGTCATACCCCTTACTTACCAGAGACCGGGATGAAGAACTAGAAGGAGACGAGACGCCCGACTTTGCAAGGCTTGCCCAACAGATGATGGATTACTGCCAGTTCGTTGTGGGTGAAGTTGGAACTCCAGTGGGGGTTACACTGTGTCCCCAAGAGTTGTGCAGGCTCCAGGACCAGAACCCTGAATGGGCTCTACTCAAACAATGGGTGAAGCAAAGGCAGAAGCCCCCCCTGACACGCGGGCACGACTGTCTACCGGGACCTTGACCTTGCTCAGCCAGTGGGATCGGCTAATTCTGAGAGAAGAGGTACTATATCGGAAGGTTCTCCTGTCCCACATGTTGGAGGAATGTACACAAGTCGTGGTGCCTGCCCAATTGGCTCGTAAGATGGTGGACGAAGCACACAAAAGGAACGGTCACTTTGGAATAGACAAGACCTTTCGGTGGATTCAACAGTCCATCTACTGTCCAGGGCTCTGCAAGCTGGTCGAAGACGTCTGCAGAACCTGTCGCACCTGTGAACTGCACAAGTCCACCGAACAGCGTGCACCTGTCCAGACGATTAAAACCTCCAGGCCTCTTGAGCTGTTGATGGTGGACTATCTGCTGATCGGGACGGCGAGCAGTGGCTATCAATACTGCCTAGTCATGGTGGACCACTTCACAAAATTCGCCGTCGTTGTTGCTACCAAGGACCAGACGGCCGAGTCGGCTGCACAGGCCATCTGTCGACAGTTCATCCACGTCTATGGGTGTCCGGAGAGGTTACACTCCGACCAGGGGGCTTGTTTCGAAGGCAGAGTCATCGAGGAGCTGCATCGGATGTATGGGATCCAGAAGTCGAGGACCACTCCTTACCATCCACAAGGGAACGGTGCATGTGAACGCTTTAACCGGACCCTACTTCAGCTGATCCGCACCTTGGCCGAAGATAAGAAAGATCGATGGCCCCAATTCCTTCCAGATCTAGTATGGGCCTACAACAACCAGGTCCACTCCGTGACTGGCTACACCCCTCACACTCTTCTCTTTGGCCGCCCCGGAAAAGGGGTCCATGACCTGAACCTATTCCGCCCAGAAGAAGATGTCTGCCATAACTACCCCTCCTGGCTAAATGCTCACCGCCAGAAGATGGAGACTGTACACCGGCTGGTGAGTCAACAAATCCGGGGCCAGATACATGCTGACCCACTCCCCGTGCAAGAGAAACCCTTAAAGTTGGGACAGCTAGTCTTGCTCCGTATTAAGAAGCCTCAAGGGAAACTTCGAGCCAAGTGGGAGACTGAAGTCTACCGGGTAATCGAACGCCCTTACCCAATGGACATGTATACCGAGTGCGGGGTGAAGACAGCCACAGCACCCGCACTGTGCACCGAAATATGTTGCGCGCCTACCGCTCCCGGCCTGACTCCCCTCCCACAGTAACCGGAGGGGGTGACGCTGCTGACATGACTGACGTCACGGACATTTCTCAACATAGAGATCACGTCGACTCTGAGACCGGTGACCCACCTACACAGACCAGTCCCTCTCCCGGAGTACTGACTGGAGTGGGGCGTAAAGACAGTGACGAGGAGGGGAACAACCGACCCTTGCGACGCACTGACCGCACCACTGCTGGGATCCCGCCCGGACGGTTCTACAGGGACCAGTATGTATGGCCCACTTCTCAATCGACCCCTGTGACAACTACAGTCATCACTGCCTTGGAGCCGGCGGTTGTTGACAGGGACTGCCAACCTTTAAGTGGGGGGGTATGTAATGAAGTGGGTAGCCCTGACTGTGTTGTTATTCAAATGGACACTGCAGTGAACATTACACAGTCTGATCCCCTCCCCCAACAGCCTTGTGCTGAGGAAGAAAAAGGGCGGGAGTTGATGATTAGAGATCCAGAGCTCTGTCAGGACAGACTGTGTGGTGTCTCCCGACATAGGGCTCTTTTGCAGCCGGATTCTTGGGAAGAAATACCCCGTGAGGATCGCTGTTGCAACCCCCGGTCTGCAGGACCTTGTCTTACCAAGGGTTCCACTCAAATTCAGGACATTGCCTCCGGAATTCAGGACATTGCCACTGGATTACATGTGCAGGGGCTGTGACTGACATAAGGGAGCCATCTATGCTACTGTGATCTCCCTTCTGCTCATCGGTTTGCCCCGAGACTGAGAGAGACTTCTGTGCTGCTGTGGGCTCCCTTCTGCTCCTCTGTGTGCCCTGAGACTGGGAGAGACTAACAAAGAAAGATTCTGTTACCTGCGGAAGGAGACCACAGAAGAAGACTGAGGAGTTTCCCCCTTCAGCGCTGCACCGGGACCCGTCATCGTGAGACCCCAGGCCTGCTACGTGGGAGCGACACCTTCTTCTGTGATAGACTGGTACGTGATTTTAGGGAAAGTTAGGGAAAGATATCTCCATTGTTGTGTTTTTTTTCTTTGCTTGCTGCGTACCCGGAAGAAGTGAAGATCCAGAGACTCTAATATATACATGTGTGCAGCTAGATCAGTTGACTGTGTTATAGACATGTTTTACAGTAAAGAAATGTTACTACCGGTTAAATCTGAGTATGGGGATTCTGTTGAGAAAGATCATACACACACACACCCGCGGCCTTACCACCGGTCGCTACAACGGTACCTTTAGGGGCACAATATATATAACCCAAGCTCTAAGAACAAGATTTGTTCCAATTTCTCAAGAAATATTCATTGGCAATTGTAAATATTAATAATAATTTTATTTCTATAGAACCAACATATTCCGTAGCACTTTACAATGAGCACAGAGAGAGATTCTATTGGAGACGAGGCCATGTCTGTTGTCATTCTGTCATGTTTATAAATTCTTGCAGAACCCCTTAAAAAGCTGTTGGTATAAGATGTTGATAGTAACAACTTTTATGACAGTGAACGCACCCAGCAAAAGCAGAATATGCTCTAAGTACAGAGAGGGGGAGGTGAATATTACAAAGCTGGTAACTGAGAAGATTAAGCTCAGTGGCAAGTGAGGCAACGGATGTGATATCAAAGTCTCAGGTGAAAGTAGAGATACATTGCCGTATATAGTATGTATTTAAATTAGCCGGATTCGTGTATCTAGTGGCGGGTGGGGAGCTTGTGAGTATTTATAGCATGTGTAAAACTGTGGAAACTACAGTAATACTTCCTCATGAAGGTCTGTGATAGAATAAAATACAACTACATATTCATGGCTTTTTTTCTGATTTACTTTATTTATTTTGGCTCATTGTATTGGTCATTGACAACCCAACTTATAATGGGAGTATTCCCATACTGGGCAGCAGTCTTGTTTCTTTCAAATCTGAGAAGCAGTCATGGGCATACTTTTACCTGTGATGCAGACTGTTTCAGGGGTGAGGGAACTCACTTCCACCTTCAATACAAGTAGAAGTGTGCGTTATGAAGAGCTATTGGATTGCAAAGAGCACATACAGTACATTGCTCTTGCATAGGTGCCCTCTATAGTCTATGTTGGCTCCTGCTTGAAAGAAATGAAGTAACAAGAGATTTACAAAATTAAAAGTAAGGCTAGGTTCGCAAATTGCATGTTTGGTGAAGATTTTAAGCAAAAATGTTCCGCTCTTAAAGAGGACCTGTCACCCCCCTGGTGCATGGGAATCTAAATGCAGCACTGAATGCAGCATGTCTGCTGCATTCAGAGAAGGGGTCCCCCATGGCTCTAGTTCTCCTGTACCCTGAGATATATACCTTAGAAAGCTTATAGAAAATGAGTCAAATGGGTGGGATCATTTTACCAGCTCTTCAGCATTGGCACAGTCAACCAGCCTACTGCGTTATTCCCCCTCCAGGTCTCTGCCACCGCCTCCTGCTCTGCCCTCAGCTTCTGCTGTCTGTCAATCATGCTGGCTATGTGTGACGTCACCAACTGAGCCCGCCCTACTGTATGCTTTATTCAAATAGCAGCGCTGGAATCTGGCGCCAGATTCCAATCCTGCTATTTGAATAAAGCCTGTCAATCATGCTGGCCGCATAGAGCAGCTTTCCGTGATGTTACCAGCTGAGCCCGCCTGCAGGATGGGAATCTGCTGCAAGATTCCCACCCTGCTGTTTGAATAAAGCCTACAGCAGGGCAGGCTCAGTTGGTGATGTCACACATAACCGCTCTGTGCGGCAGCGTGATTGACAGACAGCAGAAGCTGAGGGCAGAGAAGGAGGCGGCGGCAGAGACCTGGAGGGGGAATAACGCAGCAGGCTGGATGACTGTGCCAGCGCTGAAGAGCTGGTAAAAATGATCCCACCCATTAGACTCGTTTTCTATAAGCTTTCTAAGGTATATATCTCAGGGTACAGGGGGCTAGGGCCATGAGGAACCCCTTCCCTGAATGCAGCAGACATGCTGCATTCAGTGATGCATTTAGATTGCCATGCACCAGGGGGTGTGACAGGTCCTCTTTAACTCCTTCATAATGCGGCTAATTTCCATTATTGTGTTTTTGTTTTTTCCTCTTCTACCCAGATCCATAACCTGTTTATTTCACTGTCCACATAGACATATGAGGGCTTTCTGGTTGTCCTTTAGGATGGTACCATTTATTTTACCCCATAATGTGCTAGAAAATAGGGAAAAGAATTAAAATTCAGAAAAAAAATGCAATTCTAACATTGTTTTTTAGAAATTGATTTTACCGTGTATATTATATGCTAAAAATGAACTAACAATATGATTCTCCTTATCAGTCTAATTAAGTCGATATTAAACATGTCAACATTGTTTATAATTTTAGTGGTGAAAATAAAAATCAAGTAAAAAAAAGTAAAAAAAAAATGTATTGGATTGCTTCACCATTTCCAAGACCTGTAACATTTTAATTTTTTTTTTATTAATGGTTTTGTGTGATGGCTTCTTTTTTACAGGACGATACAACGTTTTTAGTTATACCATTTTGGGATAAATATGACATTTTGAAAACTTGTTACAGTATTTTTTGTCTTATTGCAGGGACCAAAAAAAATGTAATTATGGTGTTCCTGAAATGTTTTATTTGTGGTGCCAATCGATCAGGCTAGTTATTTTTATATCTTGATAAATCGGATTTTTCTGAATGTGCCA
>JARQOC010000002.1:483502988-483656929 GCA_033576535.1 Allobates femoralis
ATCACACTCCCGCCCGCACCAGGACGCAGCATGTCGCGTCCATGGTGCGGACGAAACTGTGTGATCTGTTCGCAGGCATCCGCCTGCGCACAGATCACATATGGGAGTGAATGAGTGCGCACGGTCCTGCGTTGTCAAGCGCAGCACCGTGCGCTCCCATTATAAAGATAGGAGCTCGCGGCCGCTGTGGTCACATTGCGGACCCCTTCGCAGAACGCTGCGGAGGGGTCCGCAAATGTGAACCTAGCCTTAAGGTGCACTTTTAAAATATAACCATTAATAAATATTTGTTAAAATAACAAAAAAGTGTTCTCCCACACCTAGTGTCTATAAGACACACATTACAGACAGGGATGGGTCAATATCCCTATTAAACCCTGTCTCTTGTTATCATATAATTTGGATGAAAACCACAGACAAGGACACAGCAGCAAAAAGCTGTTGCGAGTGGGGTTTCCAAAACGGCAATGCGAGCGCGTTCCGAGACATCTGCGATTTGTAAATCGCACATTACTCGCTATTACTCGCTTCCCCATTCATTAACCTCCCTGCCGGTATTCCCGAGCGTCACTCGGGGTTAAATTTCGCTTCCAGAAGCGGTAACCCCGAGTGACGCTCGGGGTGAATGTGAGAACTGTCCTGGGTGTCCCCTTACCCCATCCTGGTGGTCTAGAGGTGTCCCCGCTGTGATCCCTCTGTGCCTCCGGTGGGCGCCGCCATCTTGCTTCCTGGATCCGTCTCTCTGAGCCGCAGAGGCTCATGGGAGGCGGAGCCAGGTGCCAGATTCAATAAATAAAGTGACACACACACTGTAAATAAATAAAAAAAAAAAAAAAAAAGGGAAATCCTGTCAGAATTCCTGTCAGACTCAGATGTGACATTGTATCCACTGAGATCTGACATTTTTTCGTCCTCACTGCCCTGCTAGCCCATTTTGCTGTCATGGCATCAAAGCGTCGCATCTCCAAAGCGGCTGTGGATGTGATGGAAGACAGTGGTAGCGACATAGAGCCCTTTGCGGACGTCAGCGACAGCGACTCGTGGCAGGAATCGTCTGACAGCGACAGCGACAGCGAAGATGGTGCACCTGACCTCAGTGATGTCCGCATTTGGTGCCCTATTGACTGCGCCATTGATGAGGTACCGCCGCCAAGATTCCCCTTTACCGGATCACCAGGTATGAAGGTGGACGTTGACTCCAGTGACCCCTTGGCGTACTTCAAATTATTTTTGACGGACGACGTCATTGCCAAAATTGTCGCCGAGACAAATCGGTACCAGCAGCAGTCCGCCACTGCGCACACCCGGTCTTCCCGTAACAGGAAATGGGAACCGGTGACCAAAGAGGACATTTGGCAGTTCCTGGGGCTAATTCTTCTTCAGGGGGTGGTGGGGAAACCCCTGCAGAAATGGTATTGGACTGCCAATAAATTGCTGGCAACCCCATTTTTTGGCACCGTCATGTCGGAGTACCGCTTTTCCCTGATTATGCGATATTTACTCTTTACCAACAATGAGGATTTTGACGCAGCCTCACATCCGGCGCCAAAACTCAAAAAAATTTGGGAGGTGTACCAGCTGATCCTCCGAAATTTCCAGCAGGCCTATGTGCCAGACAGAGACCTCAGTGTGGATGAAAGTCTGATGGCATACAAGGGACGCCTCAGCTGGATCCAGTATATTGCGTCCAGGTTTGGCGTAAAATCGTACATGCTCTGTGAGTCGGCCACTGGCTATATCTGGAATTCGGTGATCTACACCGGTAAAGGCACACAATTCGACCCCAGGTACAGCCGCTATGGGATGACAACATCATCGGTCCTCACCCTGCTTCAGCCGTTGCTGAATCAGGGGTATTGTGTCACAACGGACAATTTCTACACCTCACCGGAGCTGTACGAGTGCTTGCTCAAGCACAAGACGGATGGCTATGGAACTGTTAGGGCCAACCGTCGTGACCTGCCATCCATGTTTTCCAAACAAAAACTGAAAACCGGAGACATGGTTGCCTGGCAGAAAGGCAAGATGATGGCGATGCGCTGGCGGGACAAAAAAGATGTGTGCCTGATGAGTACTGTACATAACACCTCCACTGCCATGGTCCACACAAGAGGTGGGAAAGACATCATGAAGCCACGACTGGTCATCGACTATAATAAAACCATGGGAGGAGTCGACAGAGCTGACCAGGCGATGACATTCTATCCGGTGATGCGGAAGCAGCAAAAAAAATATTATAAAAAAATATTCCGCCATCTCCTGGAGCAATGCCTGTGGAACGCATATGTACTGCACAAAAAAAGCAGTGACAGGCCTCTTGTGCATTCAGACTTTGTGTGGAAGGTGGCGCAACTGATTTTTGAATCCAACCCAACGCCATCCGTGTCTGGGAACAGATCCGGGCGTCGTGCTAGTGCTAACCCAGAACGCCTAACTGGTCGCCACTTTGTGGACTACATTCCACCAACGGCTAAAAAGGCAGCACCTACGAGGATGTGCGTGGTGTGCTGCTCAAAGTGCGACGGCAAGGGCAAGAAAATCCGCAAGGAAACCCGGTTCCATTGCCCAGACTGTGACGTGGGTCTGTGTGCGGTCCCATGCTTCAAGATTTATCACACACAGGATGTGTACTGATTTTTTGTTATTTGACAGGTGTCATTATGTATTTATTTTATTACATTTGATTATTTATTATTCAATAAGAGTATTGATTATTGAATAAAATTATTTTATTTAATTATAATTCATGATTTAATGTTTCAAACTTTATCACATCTGAGAGGTCTACTAGAGTCTTCTTTGATCATGTAATTACTAAGAATTGCAGGCCTACTGTACATAACACAAAATTTCCATGCAAAAAAATGGTACCGCTTTTAGCATAAAATTCCAGACAAAATCATACCGCCAGGGAGGTTAACATTGGACTCGCTAGACTCGCAACGAGTAGCGAGTCCCGGTCTCGGACTCGCTAGAGTCAAGCGATTCCGAGTAATTTAGGACTCGCCCATCACTAGCCATCAGTGAACAGCATAAAAAAAATTCCCACCAAAATACAATGTTTTTCATGATGCCACTGAAAAAAAAAGTGGAATAAAATGCAATCAAAAAGTCAAATGTAAATAAAATAGAATAGATGAAACTATCCTCTTGTCGCACCGAAAACAAGCTGCCACTAAGTGCAATCAGCAAAAAAAATTAGGTCTCAGAATATAGAGATGCAAAAACAATTCTTTTTTCTATAAAATTGTTTTTATTGCTTAAAAATGATAAAACATCAAAAAAATGACAAAATGGTACAAATGTGATTTTTGCTGTTCAGGTAATTGCACTGAGCTGAAGAATAATGCTGTCTCATTACTTATACCGCAAAGTGAATGGCATGAAAAAAATCTGTTTCTGAATTGCTGGATTTTGTTCAATTGACCATATTTTTCGGACTATAAGATGCACTTTTTCCCCCAGTGGGGTGTGTGTCTTATAATCCAAATATACAGACTGTGTGGTTGTGCTGTAGGGAGCACAGGCTCTGGAGCGGGCTGGGAGGAGACTGCTGCAGGCTGCAGAGACAGCCTGTGATCATGTGCCCCTGCTCATTAGGCTTCTTTAAGTGCTGAAGGCGGCGCTGAGAGGTGGATGGGGTAGCCTCGAATATTAAATTATTCTAATTACACACCCCAATAACTGTATATGGCCCCCCATGCTGCCACACACACAAAAGTAATAAACAATGTAACTTATCTCTCCAGTGCTCCCCTTTGTCTCTCCCTGCTTGCCGCACTTCGCGTACTGAGTCCTACTGTTTCCACAGAGAAGCCCTGTCTCGCCTTCAGCAACTGCACTGTTCAGCACCATGCAGAGGGGACAGCTCCCCATAGGTAGTGACAGAGTGCTGGCTTTCTCAGTGAAATTATAAGGCTGACAGTTCTTTTAACCCATTTTACTGAACAATTAACCCCTTCACATACATGGTGTAATGACACCATGTTTGCAGAGAGTGAGGACACTCTCAACATACATGGTGCCACTACACCAGCTTCATATTAACCCCTCTATCACCGGGATTTGAACCGCGTCAGCAACCTCTGCGCACACATGTGGCGCAGAGGATGCTGATGGGGTTAATTGCTAAAATAACCCCGGAATACATTATTTTAAACCCATCATCAGTGTATTAGCTAAACATCTTGTACCACTGCTGTCACAGCGGTACAAGATGATAGCTTACTGTTCCGCCACTGCAGGGGAAATCTAAACACGGTTGCAAGTATCGCACCGTGTAGTGTATGGGTGCGAGTTTTTCTCGCCCCCATACACTTCTATTGCCCTCTCGCGCGAGGGAATCATGTGCAGTCGCAGCATGCACTCGCTTCTGACTCGCATTGCGGGTTAGGTGCGGGGGACTTGCACCAGTGTGCCCTGCCTGATAGGGAAACACTGGTCCAAATGTAATGCGAGTTTCCCTTACATTGCACTCGCGCGAGTCCCTCGCCCAGTGTGCCATCAGCCTGAGAAGAGAGATTGCATCTTCTTAAAAGGGCGGGAAGTGACTGTGATTGGTCTCACAGAACATGTCATCTCAGAAGTAATTAGCAGGTTAGCAGAGAAAAACTCCTGCTAACCTGATAATGAGAACACAGCAGGTAGATGTCCAAACCTGCGTGTGCAACTCAGAAGCACCAGGGAAACCACAGTGTAGAGTGTCAGAGTCTGTAGTGTAAACAGCGCCAATTGCTTGCATGACAATTCATCACTTTGTTGAAAGGTGTAGTTTGTAAAATGGGGTCAATTATGAGGCTTCTGCTGTTGTTGCACATCATGGACTCTGCCAATGTGACATGGCATGCGCAAACCATAATAACAAAATTTGCTCTGTATTCAGGAGAAATTATAAAACACACTCTGTCTATTTTTTCTTACTAGCCCTTTAAAAAATTAAAAACTTGGAGCAAAAACAACATTTTAGTGAAAAAAATATTGCAGTTGCATATATATACGCCCCGGTGTCCCTGGTCACAATGGGGCATATAGATGCAACGGCAACAGATGTCTCTGTTGTAAAATGATGGAGGATGGGACCTCCACTTTCAGTTGTGTGCAGGGAAAGAATATGTTCCAGATTAGGCATCACCTCAATTGCTACTCATCCTATGTAATTTACAGACTAAAACATGAGTGCGGCAAATGGTACATAGGTAAGACACCACAGAAATTACATAAAAGGATGAACTCCCACATGTTCAATATCAGGGAGGGACTGATGACCCATGGTGTATCTAGACACTGTACAATCATCCATAGTAAAGAAGCAAATATCACAGTTTTACCCATAGATTTTGTTCCTCCAGATATTAATAATAGGGATCAGATCCTGTCAAGGAAAGAAAATATTGGATATATAAATTAAATACTTTGAAACCCGGTGGTTTGAATGAGATCACTGATTTATTTATATAATGATTGAGGACGCACAAAGAGATATTTGGATCTAGGTCCACTCATGTCCACCCAGTCTTACTGTTTAATATCAGGGAGACGAGGTTTTTAGTTGTAGGTGACAAGGCAATACAATGAATAGGCACACATATAGGAGTAATTCCTCTGGTAGAAGTGCACACTCAGATATAGAGTGGGGGATGTAAACAGAGTGAGATCCATAAAATGGGATTTGGGACACCAGAAAGTGAGTTCTACACCACTGGAAACCCAAATACAATAATAATGGATGTTCATGACAATGCAAATATGGGAAGGATGAGGTGATACGAAAGATTCTTTTAGTTTGAAGTCGGTATAAAGGTTATGTGAATGTATGAACCATAGTAATGATACATATTTTTTAATTATTTATTGAGATTGAGATTTTATGATTTTTTTTTATAAGTTACAAGCACATATTTGGATGATTGATCTGTTGATCCAATAGATTCAGATGTTTTTAAAGAGATTACATTGATAGATACTGATGAAATTGTATGATCCCTCTATGATATATAAGTAAATAAGGGCATGGTCGATTTGTTTATTCAATTGATTCAGATGTTTCTGAAGATCTTGCACTGTCAGACACTGATAAAGTTTTGATGTTTTTGACATTTTTTTCACACTATGTGGACGCTGATGATGTCATTACAGTGAGTTTTTTAATGTTAGTATATATAGGAGGTTGTTTGAACACATATGTAATTCCTGTATCCCCTGAAGAAGTGAGGGTTCTCACGAAACGCGTCGAGGGTCTAATAAGGGATACTTCAATAATACCTTGGATCTGATCGTTTTTTTTGGGCAGCGCACATCAAACTCCTATTCCCTTTCTCCTATCCTATTTGGTTTGGCCAGGAGGTGCAGCAGCCGTATACACAATCAAAAGTGTTGTGACTTGGCACAACCAGCAAAGGTGAGTGGAACTCACACCTATCTAATCCCATTATTACTCAGATAAGACCCTATGTGCGCCATTTCTCCCCCCTTCTAGTGTACTGTGTGAGAAATTGGAAAACATTACAATTTTACACATACGCAGCTCAATGATATATAATTCTGTGAATCGCTTTAAGTTTACAAACGCTCACTATGCTCATAAATTAAACCAGAAAGAAGTGTAGTTTCCAAAATGGGCTTATATGTAGAGGTTTCTGCAATTTTGGCATGTCAGGGGCTGATTATATGTGACATGGGGTCCGCAATAAATATATATTCTAGCTATTCAAATCAATCTAATCAAATTGCAAAATATTTTATTTTTTTGAAAGTTTTTTATTTTTTCATAAATAAATGCAAATTGTATTGATCAAAATTTACCATTAACATAAAGTACAATACATCACAAGAAAACATTTTCATAATTACAGTGATGTCTAGGTGTTCCAGAGTTATTGCCACATAAAGAGACATTGACCATAATGGTCCCTTTACAAGCGGCCACAGGAAGGTAGAAACCGGCAGGCATCGGACACAATTGTGCCTGTTGCCTTGAAAAGACCACGATGTGGCTGCGTGTAAATCAGGACTTTCCTTCCTGTGTCTTCCCTGAAGGAAGGAAAGTCCTGAATTACACGCCGCCACATCGTGGTCTTTTCAAGGCAACAGGCACAATTGTGTCCGATGCCTGCCTATGTCTACCTTCCTGTGGCCGCGTGTAAAGAGACCATAATGGTCAATGTCTCTTTATGTGGCAATAACTCTGGAACACCTACACATCCCAGTAATTGTAAATTTGGCCTGGTCAGGAAGGTGAAAGCAGGCTCTGGTGCAAAAGGGTTAATCATTATTAATTGTTGTTTATCACAGTAAGAGGAAGTTAAGAAAGAACTAAATTGCTGCAATAGTGTTGTTTTGCAGCACAGTCATAGACTCATGTTCTTTCACAGGTATGTAAGTCAGTATAACCTTGCATTTATTAATTTATATCGCTCAACATTCTGGGCTTAGGAGTTCAGTGTTTAGTCCTAATAAATGACAGACTGTCTTGCTTATGTGAGTATACATACAAAGAAAGCCATCAATGATATGCAGTTGTGCTTAAAAATTTACATACCCCGGCAGATTTTTTGTTTTTTTGTCTTTTTTTCAGAGAATATGAATGATAACACAAAACCTTTTTTTCCACTCATGGCTAGTGGTTGGATGAAATCATGTATTGTCAAACTACTGTGTTTATCATTTTTAAATCATAATGACAACCAAAAACATCCAAATGACTCTGATCAAAAGTTCACATACCCCTGTTCCTAACACCGTGTATTGCCCCCTTTAACATCAATGACAGCTTGAAGTCTTTTGTTGTAGTTGTGGATGAGTCTTTTTTTCTCAGATGGTAAAGCTGCGCATTCTTCTTGCCAAAAAACCTCCAGTTCCTGTAAATTCTTGGGTTTTCTTCCATGAACTACATGCTTGAGTTCTCCCCAGAGTGGCTCTATGATATTGAGGTCAGGAGTCTGAGATGGCCACTCCAGAACATTTACTTTGTTTTGCTGTAGCCAATGACAGGTTGACTTGGCCTTGTGTTTTGGATCGTTGTCATATCTTAACGTCCAAGTACGTCCCATGCACAGTTTCATGGCTGATGAGTGCAAATTTGCAACCAGTATTTGTGCATCATTCATCTTTCCTTCAACATTCACTAAGTTTCCAGTGCTTTGTAGCTCACACATCCCCACATCATCAGCGATCCACCTCAGTGCTTTACAGTAAGAATGATGTTCCTTTCATCATAGGCCTTGCTGACACCTCTCCAAATGTAATGTTTTTGATTGTAGCCAAAAAGTTTAATTTTGGTCTCATCATTCCAAATTACCTTGTTCCAAAAGTTTGGATGTTTGTCTCTGTGCTGTTTGGCGTATTGTAGGTGATATACTGTGTGGTATTTTCACAGTAATGGCTTTCTTCTGGCGACTCGACCATGCAGCCCATTTGTGCCTCCTTATTGTGCATCTTGAAACAGCCACACCGCAAGTTTTAGCCCCTGATTTTTTATTTGTTAATCACAGTTTGAACACTGCTGACTGGCATTATCAATTCCCTAGATATCTTTTTGTTTCCTTTTCTTGTTTTACACAGTTCAACTATCTTTTCCCATAGATCCATAGACAATTTTTTTGCTTTCCCCATGAATCACAATCCGATAACATCAGGGGCTGGATGAAAGATGCAAGAGTCTGTCTGGATACCAGAAACTCACTCAGCTTTTATGCACACACTGATTACAAGCAAACAGGTCACAGGTGAGGATGTTACCTTTATTAGCCATTCCAACTCATTTGTGTAAACTTCTGTGCATGTTATCAGGTCAAAATCACAAAAATATGTGAACTTTTGATCAAGGTCATTTGGATGTTTCTGGTTGTCATTATGATTTAAAAAGTGAAAACACAGTAGTTTGACAATAAATGGCTTCACTCAACCACTAACCATGAGTGGAAAAAATGTTTATGCTATCATTCATATTCTCTGAGAAAAGGCCAAAAAAGCAAACAATCTGCTGGGGAATGTAAACTTTTAAACACAACTGTAATATGACTGCCCACTAAACGTCTAAACCCAGAATGATCATGAATTAAATGAATACAAATATGCTACACTTAATTATGTCCTACAAAATTATAAATTTATCTGCTCAACAGCAACCAATTTATATTATGCTGCCTGTAGATCAAATTTCTTGTTAAATATGAGGCTCACCCATAGAAAGTCCTGTTTGTAAAAGTATACAAAACAATATTAGTACCCTGATATGAAACTATAATGTATCTAAAATACATGCATTAAATAAGATAGTGACCGTGTTTCCAGGCACTCTGGTTTCCTCCCACATTGCAAAGACATACTGATAGGATATTTAGATTGTGAGCCCCAATAGGGACAGCATTACTGATGTATGTAAAGTGCTATGGAATTAATAGTGCTAAATAAATATTATTATTATGTAAAAACATAGCAATATTGTGTACAAATGTATAGAAATAAGCCAGCATATTATTCCAAAATGTTTTTATGGTCCAGCAGTATACCTTTAAACAATGTACATATGCCAAACCATTGTCTTTAGGTGGAACATAAGGAGGAACAAAACATTAGCAATTTCCAGGTATAAGCAAATATGTGAAGTAATGTACCGTATATACTCGCGTATAAGCCGAGTTTTTCAGCCCAAAAATTGGGCTGAAAAGTCCCCCCTCGGCTTAAATGCGAGTCACTGTATACTGTATACATTTGTATACAGTATATAGTCCCCCCTCCATCAGTATACAGGCCCCCACCCCTTGCCGCAGCAAGAGATCATTATACTTATCCCTGCCACTGTCCCGCCGCCGCCATCACGCTCCTCCGGTTTCATCCGGCTTCTCCCGGCCTCCTCCGGTGGGCGCAGGCAATGACGTCATTGCCTGCGCTGACCAGAGGAGGAAGCCGGAAGACGCTGGATGAAGCCGGAGGAGCGCGATGGCGGTGGTGGGACAGCGGCAGGGATAAGTATAATGATCTCTTGCTTTACAGGATTGCAGCAAGGGGGGACCTGTATACTGATGGGGGGGAACTGTATATACCTCTGGGGCTGCTGTATACTACCACTGGGGCTGCTGTATATACCTCTGGGGCTGCTGTATACTACCACTTGGGCTGCTGTATATACCTCTGGGGCTGCTGTATACTACCACTGGGGCTGCTACTGTATATACCACTGGGGCTGCTGCTGTATACTACCACTGGGGCTGCTGTATATACCTCTGGGGCTGCTGTATACTACCACTGGGGCTGCTGTATATACCTCTGGGGCTGCTGTATACTACCACTTGGGCAGCTGTATATACCTCTGGGGCTGCTGTATACTACCACTGGGGCTGCTGTATATACCACTGGGGCTGCTGTATACTACCACTGGGGCTGCTGTATATACCTCTGGGGCTGCTGTATATACCTCTGGGGCTGCTGCTGTATACTACCACTGGGGCTGCTGTATATACCTCTGGGGCTGCTGTATACTACCACTGGGGCTGATACTGTATATACTACAGGGGCTGCTGCTGTATACTACCACTGGGGCTGCTGCTGTATATACCACTGGGGAGGCTGCTGTATACCTGTGGTGGGGGCTGTATACATGTGCTGGGGTCCACCCTTGGCTTATACACGAGTCAATAGGTTTTCCCAGGTTTTGGGGGCAAAAGTAGGGGGTCGGCTTATACACGGGTCGGCTTATACACGAGTATATACGGTAACTATTAATTGTAAGTGAATGGAACGCAATCATTTAAAAAAACAACAACTGGTTTATAACGCCTCTGGGTGTCAGTATAGCACAATAGATAATTATTGAATCATAAAAAGGGAAATAATACAGAAACGTGAACAATATATTCTCTGACAGAAAAAAGGAAACAAATATAGAAAGTCCTGTTACATGAATGCTCTGGTCATCGGACTCACTCTACGAGTAAAAGAGTAAGTAAATACTTTATATATAGCACACACTGTTATTTATACGTTTATAAATTTGATTTTGTTTTGTATGTTGTGATTCTTTGCAGCACAAAATGGTCAGCATGCTGTTCAGTCCACCATGTCTTCTACTTATTATCTGCTATTCCTTTGGAACCTGTACTGCAAATCTGGAAAACAGAACTCACCCGTGCACCATAACAGAAAATGACACATCATTGATTTTTGATTGTCAAGCACGGCACTTAAAATATGTTCCACCGCCGATCAACTACTCAACTGATTCGGTGGAGTTGCTGTTGTGCAATAATCGAATACAAACTGTACACAAATATGCTTTTCAAACATGGACTAATTTAACAAAATTGGATTTAAGCTTCAATTCTTATCAAATGAACTGTGACACAGTTGGTACAATTCTTTCTATAGATAAGGAAGCTTTTGTCAACCAGACCAAGCTGGAAGTATTGGTTATCAATAGTAATAATTTGCCTTCAATACCAACTAAACTACCTGCTTCATTGCGTGTCTTATGCTTACAATATAACAGAATTGTCTCAGTCAACAGTGAGCATTTCTCCAAAATAAAAGAACTGAATGAACTATATCTGGATCACAACTGTTATTATGGTAATAACTGCTCCAAGACATTGGACATTGAAGATGGGGCATTTATACAGCTGCAAAAGTTGACCACCTTGTCTCTATCATATAATAACTTAAACACAGTTCCTCCAAAATTACCTCCGTCCCTACAGGCGCTTTATTTGAAGAATAATTTAATAAGCACAATTGGAAAAGAAGACTTCATGAACCTGGGTAATTTAGAAATCCTTCATCTGAGTGGTAATTGTCCAAGATGCTTTAATGCACCATTTCCTTGCAAACCGTGCATTGGAAAGTCATCATTACAGATACATCCTTACGCGTTTCAGTTCCTTAATAATTTGGTGGAGCTTAACCTCGGTAACACTTCCCTGCAATCAGTTCCGAGAACTTGGTTTCAAAACTTAACACAACTGAAGACTTTGAATTTGGAGAAAAATTATTTGGTAAAAGAAATAGCATCAGGTGATTTTTTGCTTAGTTTATCTTCTCTTCAAAAACTTGATTTATCATTCAATTATGAGATAAGAACTTATTTCCAGTATTTGAATCTTTCAGACAATTTCTCCAAACTAATGTCCCTCCAAGAATTACATTTGCAAGGTTATGTTTTTCAAAGACTCACCAACATAACCTTGGCCCCATTAGTAAAGATACCAGCATTGAATATTTTAAACTTTGGAACAAACTTTATTAAGCAAGTTAGTTTGACTGTGTTTCATCATTTCCAGAATTTAAATTTGATATACTTGTCTGAAAACAGAATCTCTCCATATATTGTGAGAACATATCAAAGTGAAAATTTTGAAAAAAATCTAAAATTGAATAGATATTCCAACTATAATGATTCCTCATACAATACATTAGGTAGTTCCATTGATTACTCTTTAGTCAATAATAGGTGGTCTGACCAAGCCATCAAGCCTATGTGTATTTTATATGGGAAAACATTAGACCTTAGCTACAATACTATGTTATTTATTACTACTGAAGAATTTAATTTCTTGTCAGACATAGTATGTTTGAATCTGTCCCATAATAGCATTGATCAAAACTTAAATGGAACCGAGTTTGTTAACATGCCAAATCTAACATACTTGGACTTATCGTACAATAAATTAGATTTTGATTCCTCCACTGCATTTATGGAGTTGACAAAACTACAAGTGTTAGATTTAAGTTACAATACTAAGTATTTTATAGTAGAAGGCGTAACTCATGACTTAAGTTTTATTGGTAATCTCCATAGTCTTAAAGTGTTAAATATAAGTTGGAATCAAATCTCAACTCTAACTGATTTCCACATTAATAAAAGTGGTATAGAGGAATTACAGTTTTCTGGAAACAAATTGAATATCATGTGGGGAAAATGTAACCAATTTTATAAGGGTGTGTTTAAGAATTTTACAAGTCTTAAAATCCTAGATATATCTTTTAATGATCTTGAGCAACTTCCTGACTTAATAGTTGCCAATTTACCTTCAACTCTAACACAACTATATTTAAACAACAACAAATTAGAATTATGGAAATGGAATACATTGAAACACTTTACAAATCTAACATTTCTTGATCTTAGCAATAACAGGCTGATAGCAGTTGAGTCTAACTTGTTCAGTTACACGTCATCCTTGCAAAAACTTTTACTACGCAACAATCTGATTTCAGAATTGTCAGATTCCTTTCTTTATAAAGCCACAAGCCTTACTGAACTGGACTTAAGCAACAACCAAATTCACTCAATAAACAAATCAGTATTTTTGTCGGGAAATGATAACTTTTTGAAAGTCCTATGGCTGGAAGGAAATCCATTTGACTGTACCTGTGAAATTATTGACTTTTTACAGTGGATAACTAACAACAATGTTGTAATTCCATTATTGACTACTGATGTTACCTGTGCTTCTACTGATTTATCGAGAAGGAAAAGTATCATATACTTTGACGTACATGCTTGTAGTTCAGATGCTATATCAATGATGCTTTGTTTTTTGTCATTTTTATTAATTGTTCTCATTATGGCATTGCCAGTTCTAAAGCATTTGTTTTATTGGGACCTATGGTATACATATCACTGGTGCATGGCAAAGCTGAAACCTAACAAAGTTATCATTTCAGAAACCCTTTATGATGCATTTATCACTTATGATGACAAAGATTCTGATGTGAGTGACTGGGTTTATAATGATCTCTGCCATCAGCTGGAGAAAAATGGAGACAGACACATATTTCTCTGCTTAGAAGAAAGGGACTGGGAGCCAGGGAAAGCTGTCATCGACAATATTGCGCAGAGTATTAATCAGAGCAAAAAGACAGTGTTTGTTCTTACAAAAAAATATGTAAAAAGTGGAAAGTTCCGAACAGCTTTCTACTTGGCAATGCAAAAACTGATGGATGAGAATATGGATGTAATTGTGATTGTACTTTTACAGCCCGTATTGCAAAATTCCCAGTACCTGCGACTAAGAAAGAAAATATGTGCAAGCTCAATTTTGGAGTGGCCTAAGAATCCACATGCTAAGCATTTATTTTGGCAAAAAATGAAAAATGTTTTAGTGACAGAAAATAGCAGCAGGTACAATAACTTATACACCAATCCTGTAACAATTTAGCAGCATGTGGAAAATATGAAATATAAAATGATTTAAAATCTTCATTTTTACACCCACTATTAAAAGGACCTATCATGGTTAGTTCAGAATATGTTATTGCTGCAACTGGGCTCCTTATTTATTTGTTATTGCCGTTATTGTGGCTACTGGAAGGTTATCAATATGGCCATATTTATATGCTAAGTGTCTCTTTTTTCATATTCCCTTAGCTATACTGCACTTTTACATTCAAAATAGCATGTCTTAGTGCAGGGGACTCAAACTCCAGGCCTCGAGGGCCACACACATTCCAGGTTTTCAGGATTTCCTTAGTATTTGACAGTTGGTAATCAAATGACCAACTTTCAAGGAAATCCTGAAAACCTGGACTGTGTGCGGTCGTCGAGGTACAGAGTTTGAGACCCCTGTCTTAGTGTTTGAGTGCCATTGTCTTTTTGTTACAATGTGTTGTGTTCAGCGTTGCACCTGTAGACATTACATGATCAAGTGCCACAGTTTTTTCCTGTCTAGATTATGGAGTCACAGCCTCTGCCATGCACATTTCCCCAGCTGGCTAATGGTGTTACTCTTCTCTCCTAGCAGGTTCCTACTCGAACATTCAAAAAGAGATTTTTAATCCAGAGAGAGACTGTGACTGTAAGTACAGGTACAAAAGTAGATTATGACCCAGTAAAAGAGACACGCCTCGACGTGGCTACTGGGTGGTTATTGATATGGCCATATTTATAATCTAAGTATCTCATTTTTTCAGATTTTCTTAGCTATAATGCTTTTGAAAATTAAAAATAGCATGTCTTAGTGTTTGAGTGCCACTGTCTTTTTGTTACAATTGTGCCTAAATATTTTTGGGAAATTTTTCTTTCAGTATGGAGCTAATGTAAACAGATGATCCCACATAGGCACTACTCGTACCCAATGAATATTCCTATTAAACAGGTGAATTAAGAGCTGAAAAACTGTTCCCTATCATAGTGGTAGCTAAGGATAAGTGAATCTGCTGAAATTTAAATTTAAATCAAAGTTGCATTATTATGCTATGCAAAACAAAATAAATGTATTTACCAAGTCCTCATCATTGCTGCTGCACAGCCCTGCTCCTATCTGGTCGCCTTCTACTGCCTTTTCACAGGTGCAACCCCCTACAAAAGCTTCTTCACTACTGGTGCTGACTAGGACTCATGTCACCATGATGTCAAGCAAAGATGCCTTTAAAAGGACTGCCTTGGGGACTAAATAGAAGAAAAAATGATTGGATCAGAGTACGGATATGTTACAGGACAGATGAAGGCTAGGTGAATCATTTTTTTTTTCTGTCTGGTTATTGGTACTAGCTTGTTAAAAATATTTATTGCAGACTAGACCCCATTCTGTCATGATATTATCAGATGTCTCGTAACTAAATGTCATGGGGCCCAGTTAGTGCCGGAAGTGCTGAAGATGCTTTTGAAGTAACTACACTAGTAAATGGGTAAAAGGAGAATAGATAACCATGCCCAGTGGGCCAGCCTGGCAGGAAAGGTCAATATAACTTTTTGATTTTTTTGTGTCCCACAGTTTTTTTCTGGATTTACCTGGAGTAAATCACAAAAAAATAAAGGTTTAAGCAAATCTAAATTTCTTGTTCCATTAAAGAAAAATGTGATTAGATTTGTTACTCATCCGTAGTCACATATAGCTCTGACAGCTTTTTAGGCTTTTAAAAAACTTTCAAGATATTTAGGTATTAATGTCTACAAAGCAATTTTGAGATTTAAAAGAACTTTATAATTTTGTTTTGTTTGTGACAGAGTAGAAATTTAATCTAAGTAATTTAATAGACACATCTAGTAAATCATTATTTATTATTTAACAGCCTTCAGCTCAATCTTACGCCATGGCGACTTGATGGATGAACGGCTCTGTAGGAAGATCGATATTATGCAAGCATAGATAGGTCCACCAGGGTCTTTTTCATCCTTATCTTGTTAGAATGAAGCCATTGGGTTGCTGGTCTTCCTCCTTGCCTTGATCCTTCTATCCTTCCGACCATATTGTCCTTCTCCAGTGATAGCTCTCTTCCTTTGATGTGTCTAAAGTAGGCAAGTCATAGCTATATGATATTTGCTTTCAGAGACATGTCTGACTTGATTTGTTCCAAAATTGATTTGTTTGTTCTTCTTACCATCCATTATATTGACAACAAACAAATAAATTTTGGAACAAATCAAGTCTTCTCCAGTAATTCAATTGCTCTGAAATCCTTATCAGCAGAAAAACTCACGTGAAAACACCAAGCCCCCAATTTATCAAGACTGGCATTTTCATTGTCAGTCTGCATGAAGAGTGAACTCTAATAAAGGTAAGTCAAATTCATTAAGAGGTGTGCACATATTTTAGCTACTGTGCTCTATAGCAAGAAATGTACTTGAGCTATTGGATACATTTCTGGCATAATTTATGACTTTTTCACTTTTTTTGTAATGTATATCATAATACATTTGATTGACAAGTATGGTAATACCCTTTACTATATAAGCTCTGTCCACTTTTCAAAAAGTTCTTGAAACTGTCCGGTACTGGTAAAAAAAATTACTCTACAAATAGCGGAAAAAACTTTGTGACATTTCAAACAGTTTACAACAGAATTCTGGTAAAAACTGTTAGATTCAAAGCCAAAATCTTTTTCCCATATTCTACTTTAAAATAAAACATTATGTTACTTTTCCCAGAAATTATAACCAGCAACATTAACAACTCTACTAACGATACCAAACAGCAGTTGATATGAACCTAATTTAACAAACATGCAAAACACATAATTAGGAAATCTATAAAACAGGAACATTTTTTTCTGACCCATTAGTTTTTTTAATTATTTAAATTGGTAAAGTAAAGCTGGCACAGTTTCAATAATGTATAAAAGTAAAAATAAGTACAAAGTTTCCAAAATACAAAATGAGGAAAAAAGAAAGTAATTGAAGAAAATGTAACATGTTGTAAATAGCTAAAATTGATAATTCTGTAAACTTGTTTATTATATGTGTACAAAAATAAATTTGTCTGAAAAACAAAACTTGTCTATATGTTGTCTCTGTTTTATATGTCTTATGTGTTAGTTATAAAAAAAAAAATACACTCCAGCATTCCTATGATATCTTCTCATTTCTCTATGGATACATGCTTAAAGGTAACCTGTCACCTAGTTTAAGCTCCCCAAGCAAAAGCATTTTATACTTGCAGGTTGTAATGGTAACGAAGCGGGGGGCTACTGTTAGTAGCCCCCCTGGGCGTCCTCTTTCTCCCTCTGTCCGCTTTTTATGACGCCCGAATAGGCATCTTCATTCCCTTCTGTAAATCCTCCTGTTTTGAAATTACCGCCCCTTCTCATAGTATTGCGCTGAGACAGAGCGTCATATCCGGCCCGGTGCATTGTGGGGCTGATCACGTGGAATAAAGGGAATGAAGATGCCTATCAGAGCGTCATAAAGAAGGATCGAGGAGGGGACAGAGAGAGAAAGAGGACGCCCAGGGGGGCTACTAACAGTAGCCCCCTGCTTCGTTACCATAACCACCTGTAAGTATAAAATGCTTTTTATACACCATCACAGCACACAGTTAGGACAGAGAGGGATAGTTAGATTAGTAATAGGAAGATGCAGGGACAGGTAGTGACAGCTTGCGGGCCTTAAACTAGGTGACAGGTTGCCTTTAACGTCTTATTTTAAGGGTTTACTCACATATGGGAATAAGAAAATCATTTGATTCGATTCATTATTTACTTAGCGTACATTAGCGGGGATGTTTCTATATAAGAAGACCTCACAGAATGCATGGAGCTGTGATCTGCTTCACTTCTGACCACAGAGACACTGAACATGGGGGTGACAGCTGACAGATCCAAAAGGATCTGTTATGGATGACTTATCCAAAGGATAAGGATATGCCCCCAATATCTAAGTCCCGGGGAGGCCCCTCTTGATTAATATGGACAACATACATCTAATGATGAGTATATTGAAAATTCAGCTGTTTCATATACAAAACTCAAGAGAAAACCACAAAATAAGTGTATACTCTATAATAAGTTAATAGTAGTAGTGTATGTAAATAAAAGGGTATTTTGTTAACACTGTGTTTTTCTTGAATTTTGTCTGTTAAATGACCATGGTGTGAATATGCTCTCACTATTGCACATATACCAAATTGTGCTTTGACAAATTTTTGGATGTTTTCTGTATGTTTTTAACTTTGTCCAAAAAAGGGGTGTGGTACCTGTTTTTGAAACTGTTATTTGGCTCTAGTTTCGATAAGTGCAACGCAAGGTATGTTTTTGTGAATTGTGGCCAATGATTTTTGAAGCTTTCCTTCAAATTCATTCTGTGAGATTTTGATTCATTTTTCCACGCCTCGAGTTGTTTTGAGTTAGGGAGATGTGTGTCTTCGTTGTAAATTTGATATATATTTTTAGTTCTCCATTTGTTTTGACTGCTTGGATTCTTTAAAAGAATCATAAGGTTACTTGGGAGATGGAGAATAAAGCTGGGTTTCATGTATATTTGCGACTTGCCACACAGTAAACGGTAAAACTCCTCATCTTGCAGAAGCAAACGGATGTGAGGACCAAAGAAGACTCCTACCTTTGCTTCACTCAACCTTGGACATTTACAAATGAGATACTTGAATGCTTCAGCATTTTTGTCCATTGCCTTTACGAAGTTCTTCATGAGACCCAACTTAATATGCAATGGAGGTAACAGAATTTTCTGTGGTTCGACAAGTGCTAGATGAACAACATTTTTAGTCCTTGGCTGCAGTGCATTTCTAAGGGCAAGTCTCTTTTCTTGTAGTGTTCTTTCCTTGCTCAACTGTCCCATTCACATAGGACACAACAGTACTTTGTGTAACCAACCTAGAGACAATGCACGAAGACAACCACCTTTAAGTCACCACAGAGACACCATAGATGACCAGATAGCTTATGCACCTCAAAAGCTGTTTCATGTTGTTATAGGTTTGTTTCATGTGAACCGCATAAGCGATTGCAACTGATGGCAGCGTGTTACCAATGTGCAGTAAGGCTGTGGTCACAGTTTTTTTGGTGCCTTTTAAAAACGCATGCTTTTTTACATGCGTTTTTCATGTCAGCATGAGTTTTTTAAGGTCTCTGATGGCTCCCTGCGTTTTTGAATCTGCACATAAAAATAGTGCTTGTAGTATTTTTTTTAAACGTTTTGAAAAACGCATGCGTTTTTGTAGAAAATGCATGCGTTTTTATAACATGGGTTCCTATGGGAAACGCATGCAAAAACGCATGTACAATTAGTACCTTTTAGTGCCATTCAAAAACGCATGCGTTTCCCATAGGAGCCCATGTTAAAAAAAACGCATGCGTTTCCGCAAACGCATGCGTTTTTTTAACATGGGCTCCTATGGGAAACGCATGCGTTTTTGAATGGCACTAATTGTACATGCGTTTTTGCATGCGTTTTCCATAAGGCCCCTTATTAAAAAACGCATGCGTTTTTGGATATGCTCCAAAAACGCATGGGACAGTCACACATGCTATTTGGCTATTAGGGCATGCGTTTTTTAACATGGGGGCCTATGGGTGCGTTTTTTACATGCGTTTTTGAAAACGCAGGTCTCCAAAAATGCATGTGAAAAATGGTACTGTGACCACAGCCTAACACAGCTTTGAGACTCTGTTTTGAAGAATCGATAAATAGCCTCCACTCATCTGGATTATAATTCACATGGAGAGCTTCCATTAAACCATAGACGTTGTTGCATGCAACAAGATTGCCTTCACTGAAAAAGAACTTTTTTGCCTAACAAAAACTAGAGCCAATTTCAAAATTTAAGCATCATTTTTGTTTTCAGCACCCCAAAATTAGTAAAGTTCAACTGTTTTCATGTCTGAACTAATTTTTCTGTTGACTAGTAATCAAACACCCAACAATCAGCAAATCATTCCCAATCCTCAGAAAGTGGATATTCAGGTATTACCAGTGAAAGTGAGAGATCTCAGTAGGAAAGCATGTCACTGAAATAGGAGTGTCCTGTCAGTCAGGTACAGGAGGCGGCAGGCAACAGGGAGCGAGGGCAGGAACACTGAAAGTGCAATGCCCCATCCCAAAGCACTTGTTGCTCATTTGATATGATTTTAATGATTTCTCATTCTGGCTCTCACAGTGTTGTAACTTCCGTATCGCCCAGGAATCACTCGAGCAACCTGAAAAGTGGCAAACTGCTTGAAATCAACCAGTGCGGCGATGATAAATTATGAAGATGGCAGCTGGTGCTTAAAATACTAGGGGTAGGGAACCTAGATCAGTAGCACCACTGCAGGGCTGCATTAAAAAAAATGCTGATGTGGTGCTTTAAGTTTATATATTGATAGATTGAACTTTTATGGACGTGGTGATACCACATATGTGAATTTGTTTAATGTCTATATTATTGATGGAAAACAGGGGGTCGATTTTAATTTTTTTCATGCTTTTAAAACTTTTTTTGTTTTACCTCTTACTACATTTCCTTAGGGAACTTGGACCTGCGATTGTCTGATTGTGCTATTATACTGTAATACCTGAGTACTGCTGTATATAGCAAAAGTCTTTGAAAGCAAAACATGGCTGAATTTCAACATAGCTCTGTGATGGCAGGCATGAGGGTCTTCCATAGACCCCTGGCTGTTATAACAACCCATTAGAGACTCGCAAGCAGAATAGCTAATGGGCACTTAGCAGTGGCGCACCCAAGGGGGGGGACCTATGTGTCTGGACCCCCCCCCCTTTGGACGGCCCTGAGAAGCTGAGAAGCCGTTTTCGTGCAGTATTAAGCATTAATTAGGTATTCAAATTTACAAAAATCGCTTGGCTTTTAGGGGGGCTTCGCTCCCCCAAATCCCCCCACTGGGGGCTTTGCCCCTCTAACCCCGCTGGGGGGGTGACACCCCCCTTTCAGGGCCGGTGTGTGTTTCTTGGACCCCTACCTTGGGAAATTTCTGGGTGCGCCACTGGCACTTAGAATGATGCGCCCCTATGCTGGCACATTGTTAAAGGGTTTGTCCACTTCATGTGACTGCAGACTTCTGAATCCTCACAGCACACATCATATGCTTTGATAATTCTCCGGAGTTGACGGTGAGAGTGGGCGGTCATGTGAGCACAAGTATGTGATTTCCATACTTCCAGCTAAATTCAGGCTAGAAGTGCATGACCTTGCTCAATCCAGGTATAGTTGAAATGTGAAGTAACAAAATACACAGCCCCCTACACACAGTATTAACCCTAAATAGCCCTATATATAGTATAATCTCTCACCTAGCTGCCCTATACACAGGTATGAGCTCTTACATAGCCCCATATATTATAAGCCCTCACATAACTCTCTGCACACAGTATGAATTGTAACATAGCTCCCTATAACCAGTATGAGCCCGAACATAGTTTCCTATGAGCAATCACACAGCCCCCTATATATAGCATAAGCCCTCACAAAGCCCCGTATAAATAGTATGAGCCCTCACATAGCCCCATATATAATTGTCTAAGGCGTCTGTCGGTCACTGAAATCGCGTACCAGACAGAGGCAGCTCATTGAGTGCTGACTATGCAACTAGGCACGCAAATTCAAAGTTTAAATTTCGCGCCAATTTGCAGCCCGGCGCTGTTGATGGGATACACGGGTCCGGCCGACGGTGGCCGCAGCGCAGCACAGCGGTCTCCCGCCGCAGCCTTACTGCAGTCTCCTGTTACTAACCCCTGCGACAAGCCGCCCACTGACACCGGGGACCGGGGCTGCTGGGGTCGGTGCTCTCAGGGTGCAGGGAGCGCGCATCGTGCGGCTCCTCCACACTCTCCTGCTTCCTATGGCGCACAGTGTGTCACAGACTGTGCGGCCATGCGATGATCCTGGGTGTCCGCCTCCTGTCAGTGCAGCTGGGTGGCAGCAGCACATGACACCCGGGATCAACCTGCACACTGCCCGCCTCTGCGCCCGCCTCCTCCACACCTACTCTGGAGGACAACGCCTGCATGGGGCCAGCAATGGGACAGCCAGGGGATGGAGAGGTGAGAGAACCTGTGTGTGTGTGTGTGTCTGGCTGTGGGTATGAGTCTGGGTGTGTGGGTTTGAGTCTGTGTGTGTATGTGTGTGGGTTTGAGTCTGTGTGTGTATGTGTATGTATGTGTGTGGGTGTGAGTCTGCTCCTTCCGAAACCCCCCCAGCGCCGCTTCGTCCTCTTCTCCCCTGCCGCCCTGTGCTCCGTCTTCCCTCTGCCTGTGCCACTTCATCCTCCCCCTGCCTGTGCCACTCCGTCCTCCCCCTGCCTGTGCCACTCCGTCCTCATCCTGCCTTTGCCACTCCGTCCTCCCCCTGCCTGTGCCACTTCATCCTCCGTCCTCCCCCACCCCGCCGCTTCGTCCTCTGTCCTTCTCCCCTCCGCCGCTCTGTGCTCCGTCCTCCCCCTGCCTGTGCTGCTCCGTCCTCCCCCACCCCACCGCATCCTCCTTCTTCCTTTGTCCTCCTCCCCTCCGCCACTCCATTCACCATCCTCCCCCTGACTGTGCTGCTCCGTCCTCCTCCACCCCGCCGCTTTGTCCTCCCTCCTCCCCCTGCCTGTGCCGCTCCGTCCTCCTCCACCCCACTGCTTCCTCCTCCTTCCTTTGTCCTCCTCCCCTCCGCCACTCAATCCTCCATCTTCCACCTGACTGTGCTGCTCCATCCTCCCCCACCCCGCCACTTTGTCCTCCCTCCTCCCCCTGCCTGTACCGCTCCGTCCTCCCCCCCCCCACTGCTTCCTCCTCTTTCCTTAGTCCTCCTTCCCTCCGCCACTCCATTATCCATCCTCCCCCTGACTGTGTTGCTCCATCCTCCTCCACCCCGCCGCTTTGTCCCCCTCCTCCACCTGCCTGTGCCGCTCCATCCTCCTCCACCCCACTGCCTCCTCCTCCTCCTTTTGTCCTCCTCCCCTCTGCCACTCCATCCTCCGTCCTCCCCCTGCCTGTGCTGCTCCGTCCTCCCCCACCCCACTGCTTCGTCCTCCGTCCTCCTCCCCCCCGCCACTCTGTGCTCCCTCCTCCCCCTGCCTGTGCCACTCCATCCTCCCTCACCCCACTGCTTCCTCCTTCTTCCTTTGTCCTCCTCACCTCCTCCACTCCATCCTCCGTCCTCCCCCTGCCTGTGCTGCTAGGTCATCCCCCACCCCGCTGCTTCATCGTCCATCCTCCTCCCCCCTCCACTCTGTGCTCCATCCTCCCCCTGCCTGTGCTTGCTCCATCCTCCCCCACCCCGCCGCTACCTCCTCCGTCCTACATCATCCTCCCCCTGCCACTCCATCCTCCCCCTACCTGTGTCCCTCCATCCTCCTCCCCCCTGCCACGCCATCCTCCCCCCGCCGCTCTGTCCTCAAAGTCCTTCACTATTCAGCCCTCACCGCCTTCCCCATGCAATTCCTATTTCTATATTCTAGAATACCCGATGTGTTACAATCATGCCACCATTTAGTATAGTATAAGCACTCATGTAGTCGCATATACAGTTGAAACCAGAAGTTTAAATACAATATGTAAAAAGACACATATGCATATTTTTCTCAATATCTGACTTGAAATCAGAATAAACCATTCCTGTTTTAGGTCAAGTTGGATTGCCATAATTATAATATTTACCAAATGGCAGAATAATGAGACAGAGAATGTTTTAAGACATTTTGATTACTTTCTGCAAAGTCAAAAGTTTTTATACATTTCATTACTATTTGATACTATTGCTCTTAAGCTGTATGACTGAGCCATGTTTATAGGTTGCCTTGCTCGCATCTGCCTTTTCAGCTTTGCCCACAAATTTTCAATAGGATTGAGATCAGGGCTTTGTGATGGCCACTCCAAAACGTTGATTCTGTTATCCTTCAGCCACTTTGAAACCAGTTTAGCAATATGCTTTGAGTCATTGTCCATTTAGAAGATCAACTTTTGCCCAAGCTTTAACTTCCTGGCTGATATCTTGAGATGTTGCTTCAGTATTGCCACATAATCTTCTTTCCTTATGATGCCATCTATTGTGTGAAGTTCATCAGTCCCTCCGATATACAATATACTGTAATACAGTATTAGCTGCAGCCACTCCAGAACTATTGCCTCCATAAAATGCACCAATCCTGGCGCTTCACCCTGGCTCTTCCCGCTGCCTTGGTGCTGTGGCAGTCAGGGTAATAGACATGGTTAATGACAGATGAGTGTTGTCAGGTGTCATCAACCCATGGATTGGTAATGTTGAGGTGTCTTTGATACCCCCACATTACCATTTCAGTGAATAAATAGTTAAAAAACACAGACGCAGAGAAAAATCCTTTATTACAAATAAAACAACAAGGATAAAATTCCTTTATTGTTTATAAAACACACAAACAAGCTGCTGTCCCCCATTTAGTAAGCCAAAACATACCCTCCGATTATAACCCACAGCGATGTCCAGACATGGCTACATGAAGTAATTAAAGATCATTACAGTGTCTGCACATTGCAGCAGCTCGATCTAATAGTTGGCTGTGAGCAGTGACTTCAGACTTCTCATCTGCAGTCACAGCTGAGTTACCATAGTAAACATGACAGTTGTTACAATGGTAACCTCTTAAGAACTGTCTGACATCATCACTCGCAGTTCAATGTGAGGCAGGAGTCACACTTGGTGACAGACTCACTCGAGTCTATCATGCATCACCCTGCATGTCTGCCCGCTCTGTGGACAGAAGCTATCAGCTCCATAGAAATACATGCAGCTGCAAGCTCCTGTCATAGCGCTGTAGCCATGAAGAGTGTGCTTCAGTGGAAAATGTGCTGTGTGGATTACCGTCAGAGTTGGGTATGTTTGGGTTTAATAAATGTGTGAAAGTGAGTTGTCTGTGTGTTTTATTTCTAATAAAGAATTCTCTCTACATCTCAGTGAAAGGCCAGAATATGGTGCTTTAATGAATCTGCCATATTCTGGAGTGGCTGTGGCATGCTATGCTTAACCTGTAAGGGGGGGGGGCAATAACTATGTGCTTCCCCAGGTTAAGAATATCAACCCCCGGCCGTGCACTTTTTTTTTTGGCTGGTTTTGAAATTGGGGGGACGCCACACTGATTTTTTCAATTATTTATTTACTTTTACATTAATCTGACATCAGTTTGGTTGCCATACTGGCAACCAATCACAGATGCTAGCAGAACGGGGCATAGGCTGGCTTTAAACAATTAAGGTGGGGGAAGCAGTCAGTATGTCTAAGGTTTATGAGTGGGTTGGAAGCAGGGTGACAGCGGCACTGAAGCTTGGTAAGTAAAAGTCTAAGATGTTAATGGCTGTGCCAATACAGCGTGGATCCACAGTAACACAGTTTGAGCTGTGTTTGGCTGCTTTGGGCACCTTTGAAGGTGTTTTCTATGCCTTTCATTTTGCCTCCCATTGATTTTAATGGGGCTTGAATGTTCGGCGAACGGATCACTGATCTATTCATGGAACATACAGTTGTGGCCAAAGGTATTGACACTCCTGCAATTCTGTCAGATAATACTCAGTTTCTTCCTGAAAATGATTGCAATCACAAATTCTTTGGTATTATTATCTTCATTTAATTTGTCTTCAATGAAAAAACACAAAAGAGAATGAAGGAAAAAGCAAAACATTGATCATTTCACACAAAACTCCAGAAATGGGCCAGTCAAAAGTATTGGCACCCTCAGCCTAATACTTGGTTGCACAACGTTTAGACAAAATAACTGCGATCAACTGCTTCCGGTAACCATCCATGAGTTGTTTACAATGCTCTGCTGGAATTTTAGACCTTTCTTCTTGGCAAACTGCTCCAGGTCCCTGATATTTGAAGGGTGCCTTCTACAAACTGCCATTTTTAGATCTCTCCACAGATGTTCTATGGGATACAGGTCTGGACTCATTGCTGGCCACCTTAGAAGTCTCCAGTGCTTTCTCTCAAACCATTTTCTAGTGCTTTTTGAAGTGTGTTTTGGGTCATTGTCCTGCTGGAAGAGCCATGACCTCTGAGGGAGACCCAGCTGTCTCACACTGGGCCCTACATTATGCTGCAAAATTTGTTGGTAGTCTTCAGACTTCATAATGTCATGCACACAGTCAAGCAGTCCAGTGCCAGAGGCAGCAAAGCAACCCCAAAACATCAGGGGACCTCTGCCATGTTTGACTGTAGGGACCGTGTTCTTTTCTTTGAATGCCTCTTTTTTTCTCCTGTAAACTCTATGTTGATGCCTTTGCCCAAAAAGCTCTACTTTTGTTTCATCTGACCAGAGAACATTCTTTCAAAATGTTTTAGGCTTTCTCAGGTAAGTTTTGGCAAACTCTAGCCTGGCTTTTTTATGTCTTGGGGTAAGAAGTGGGGTCTTCCTGGATCTCCTACCATACAGTCCCCTTTTCATACAGACGCTGACGGATAGTACGGGGTTGACACTGTTGTGCCCTCGGACTGCAGGGCATCTTGAACTTGTTTGGATGTTAGTCGAGGTTCTTTATCCACCATCCGCACAATCTTGCGTTGAAAGCTCTCGTCAATTTTTCTTTTCCGTCCACATCTAGAGAGGTTAGCCACAGTGCCATGGGCTTTAAACTTCTTGATGACACTGCGCTCGGTAGACACAGGAACATTCAGGTCTTTGGAGATGGACTTGTAGCCTTGAGATTGCTCATGCTTCCTCACAATTTGGTTTCTCAAGTCCTCAGACAGTTCTTTGGTCTTCTTTCTTTTCTCCATACTCAATGTGGTACACACAAGGACACAGGGCAGAGGTTGAGTCAACTTTAATCCATGTCAACTGGCTGCAAGTATGATTTAGTTATTGCCAACACCTGTTAGGTGCCACAGGTAAGTTACATGTGCTGTTAATTACTCAAATTAGAGAAGCATCACATGATTTTTCTAACAGTGTCAATACTTTTGTCCACCCCCTTTTTTTATGTTTGGTGTTAAATTATATCCAATTTGGCTTTAGGACAATCCTTTTTGTGTTTTTTTCATTGAAGACAAATTAAATGAAGATAATAATACCAAAGAATTTATGATTGCAATCATTTTCAGGAAGAAACTGAGTATTATCTCACAGAATTGCAGGGGTGTCAATACTTTTGGCCACAACTGTATGCCCATTCGGCATACCAAACTAAACCCGAACTTCAAAAGGTTCACTTATCTCTATTCAAGAGATACTACTGAACAGCAGTAAATTCAGACCGAAGAGGACCAATGTGCAATAGCAATATATGGGTCGTTTGCAGTCAATATCTCATCATAATTAACGATGAGTGACTGTAATCGTTTCTATTCGCTACTCACACGGATAGTACAGTATTCGCGATACTTATTATTCGGCGAGTATCACTGGTGCTAGTGCGTGATGTGTCGATTTTGAGCAATCTAACACAAATTGCCAGCTCCCTTCAGTAAACAAAGGGAGTCAGCACCCCAGTGAGAGTAGATTGAATGGTAGGCTGTCTTTGGGGGGCACAGCAAGGTGTTTCATGCAGTGAAAACTCAAAAAAAACTCACCCTCCTGCTCTGTGCCGGAAATGCTCATTTCATGACCAGATGTGTTTGGGAGAGTATATCACTAATTGACTTACATTGGACTCGCTATTCAGACGAGTACATATTACAAAGTATTTATTACGAGTATAGCGATTACTAGGGATGGGCGAATCTACTCGCTAGGACTCGTTACTCGGCGAGTAGTAAGGGACTCGCAGGACTCGGTACTCTGCGAGTTTCCCAGCGATTACTCGCACAGTAAACGAGTCCAATGCAAATCAATATCAATCCTAGTTTTGTCAGAGACGCTGACAAAACTAGGATTGCCTTTGATTTGCATTAGACTCGGCTACTGTGCGAGTGATAGCAGGGAAACTCGCAAAGTAACTGCTGTTCCCTGCGAGCCGAGTCCAGCTGTCTTCTCTGTGCAGGCTGCCGCAGCTCCAGGGTCCTAGAGCCCGCCTGTTCACAGAGATGATGTAGCAGAGCTGAGATTGTTCTCAGTCTGCTCATTCCCTGTGCATAGACATCTATATCTATGCACAGGGGATGTAGCAGAGAGGACAACGCGTTTTGGACTACGTCGGACGGAAGAGGATTTTTTTAATTAAAGATGGAGTCCCTAATGGCTTTTTTTTTTTATTTCTAATAAAAAATTTTCTCTGTGTTGTGTTTTTTTTAACCCTTTATTGGAGATTCTTAGTGGCTGGGTCAAATGTGGCCTGACATTAAGAATCTCGGGCTTAATACCAGCCTGTATAACAAAGCTGGTATTAACCCCTTTATTACCCAGCATGCCACCGCCACCAGGGCCGCTGGAAGAGCGGGGTTCAGCGCCAGAGGATGGCGCTTCAATGAACGCGCCATCTTCTGGGGCGGCTGCAGGCTGCAATTTGCAGCGGGGGGTGCCCAGAAAGCTTGGGCCTCCCTGCGCTGCGGATTCCAGCCCCCAGCTGCTTAGCTGTACCTGGCTAGACATAGAAATTGCGCGGAGCCCCACGCATTTTTTTTTTATTATTTCATGAAATTCATGAAATAATTAAAAAAAAGTACTCCCCTATATTCTTGTGTCCGGCCAGGTACAAATAGGCACCTGGGGGTTGGGGGCAGCCCGTCGCTGCCTGCTGGATCCGGCTGGTTCCAGAAATACAGCGAAGCCCACGTGAAATTTTTTTCTGACAAATCCATAAAACAATGTAAATAAAAGGGACTGCATCTTTATTAACCCCTGGACCATGGGCGAGGGTTAATAAAGATGCAGTCCCTTTTTTAGGATTGTTTTATTGATTTTTCAGAAAAAAAATTACATGGTCTTCGCCGTATTTCTGGAACCAGCCGGATCCAGCAGGCAGCGACTGGCTGCCCCCAACCCCCTGGTGCCTATTTGTACCTGGCCAGACATAAGAATATAGGGAAGCCCTTTTTTTTAATTATTTCATGAATTTCATGAAATAATAAAAAAAAATGCGTGGGGCTCCGCGCAATTTCTATGTCTAGCCAGGTACAGCTAAGCAGCTGGGGGCTGGAATCCGCAGCGCAGGGATGCCCAAGCTTTCTGGGCACCCCCCGCTGCAAACTGCAGCCCGCAGCCGCCCCAGAAGATGGCGCGTTCATTGAAGCGCCATCCTCTGGCGCTGAACCCCGCTCTTCTAGCGGTCCTGGTGGCGGTGGCACGCTGGGTAATAAAGAGGTTAGGGCCAGCTTTGTATTATCAGCTGGCCCTAAGCCCGAAATTTATGGCGGTCACGCCAATATTAGACATGACAGCCATGAATTTCTATTAAATTGTTTTAAAAAAAACACAGCACAGAGAAAATTTTTTATTAGAAATAAACATAAAAGCCATTAGGGACTCCATCTTTAATTGAAAAAATCCTCTTCCGTCCGACGCAGTCCAAAACGCGATGTCCTCTCTGCTACATCCCCTGTGCATAGATATAGATGTCTATGCACAGGGAATGCGCAGACTGAGAACAATCTCAGCTCTGCTACATCAGGCAGCAGGCGGGCTCTAGGACCCTGGAGCTGCGGCAGCCAGCACACAGAGCAGACAGGACTCTTATCTGTGCGAGTTTCCCAGCAATTACTTGCAAAGTAAACAAGTCCAATGCAAATCAATGGCAGAGACTCTGACAAAACTAGGATTGCTTCAGGCTGAAGCTTCCGAGACACATCTGCGATTTGTAAATCGCACACTACTCGCTATTACTCGCTTCCCCATTCATTAACATTGGACTCGCAACGAGTAGCGAGTCCCGGGCTCGGACTCGCTAGAGTCAAGCGATTCCGAGTAATTTAGGATTCGCCCATCACTAGCTATTACGAATATTTCACTACTCACTCATCATTAATCATAATGCGCATTTCCACCTATTTTAGAGGCATTATTAGGCCCTCTTACCTCTTGGGCCACTTTGCAGCTGCATAGGTTGCAACACTGGTATGTTCCCCCTGCTACTGAACCCCTGGGGTGAGACAACTGTCAGACAACTATCCAACATCCATCATGTATCATACAGTTAGCCTAAGAATTATAATAGGACATTTGCCCAATACCTTCCAGGCATTTGAAAGTTGTCACATGGGTAGCATCTCTGTATGTGAAACAGAAAGGCACTGTCCAACCTTTTCAATTTTTACTATATTGCATGCTTATTCTGGGATAGTTCCTGTTTTTAGAGTTGTTTGTGTGAATACTTTTGTGTGGTTTAAGAAATGTAACTTTCTGTTTAAGTCTGCCTTTCACGCCAAAAGAAATAGCAGAAACAAACAAAATATCTGTGGGTATTAATACACTATTATATATATATATGGGAAAGGCAGGCTCTTTAATGTTGGCGGTGGCGGCTGTCTCTCCCCCTGTACGATCTCTCCCCTGTCCACTGTCCCTCTTTCCCCTGTGCTCTCTCCCAATGTATGTTAATAAATGTATTTGTATTAACAAACCTGTTTCCGTGTTTTTGTATTGATAAAGTGTTTCATTTTCTGATAAAAAATGGGTAGGGCTTTGCTGTATTTGCAATTGCAAGTGCAGGCAAACCAAACACCTACTGGCTATCAACCTCCGCTGATTGGTTTTACCGTCACTGGCAATTAAAATACAGGGGAGATCTATTTTTTTTAAAGTTATTCAAACAAATAATTTAAAAAAAATTGGCGTGGCCTTCACTGTATTTTTGTTTGCCAGCCAAGGTAACTCAGGCAGCTGGGAGCTGGAATTCTCAGAGTGGTGAGGCCCAAACATTCTGGGCTCCCCATGCTGAAAATTGCAGCCAGCAGCCGCCCCAGGATTGGCACCTCCATGAGAGATACCAAAACTAGTGGTTACCCTGCTCTTCCAACTGCCCTGGTGGCAGTGGCAGACTGGGTAATAAAGGGGTTCATATGCGTTTTTTTTGACAGCTAACATCAAGCCCTATTGCCAATGTTAGCCTTCAGTATGAAAGACAGCCATTACCAATACTTTCAGTAAAGAGAAAAGAAAAACACCCACACACAGAGAAATCCATTATTGCATACAAAATAGACAGAGGCACCTCGTTGGCCATTTTATAAGCTCCCGCCATGTTCCCCTCTGGTGTAATCCTGTAATTACAGTAATCCTACGGTGGAAGAAGTGGGGCGGTGTGATGTGTGATGCCGCCGTCATCTTTGTATTCCCAAGTGTCCATTTCTCTTCCCCTGTGCTGGCTCTACCTACATGATGTCTCTCCCCTTGTGCTGTTTCTACCTCCCCATGTGATGTCTCTCTCCTTGTGCTGCATCTCCTTCCCCCTGTGCTGTCTCTCCCCTCGTACTGTGTCTCGCCCCATGTGACGTCTCTCTCCTTATTCTATATCTCTTTTCCCCCCTGTGCTGTCTCTCCCTTAATGCCTCTCGCCTTATGCTAGCTCTCTCTTTGGACACACTTGGGTGTTCAAAGATAGACACCCTATGAGTAGTTACTCATATGGTGGCCAACTTGTACACCATATTGAGTCCAATGCTATGTGACCAAAGATGGCCGCCATATGAGTAACTGCACATGCTGGCATGCGTGGTTACTCACACAGTGGTCATCTTTGATCACATAGCTTTGGACTCATTTGCGTGTATCATTATGGCCACTGTTTGAATAACTGCGCATATGGCACTGTGTGGCATTTAGATGCAACAGGGATGGAGCAGTGGGCGGCGTGAAGCATTGGGTCTCTGCGGTTGCAGGTGTTGTCGAGTGTGGGCCACTGTGGCACTGCTGGCGATAGTGAGCAAGGGGCCATTAACAACAGCAGGCGCCATATTTGCACACTCATCACTTGGATGTGCAAATATTGCTGACACAGTGCGTGATGTCTGGACAATATAACGCTGGAAGTGGATGATGAACGGGACTTCAGGATTATGTAAGTAGATACAGTGGGGGAAATAAGTATTTGATCCTTTGCTGATTTTGTAAGTTTGACCACTGACAAAGACATGAACAGTTTACAATTTTAACGGCAAGTAAATTTTAGCAGTGAGAGAAGGTATACAAAAAAAAAACTAAAACTCACATTGTCTAAATTACATAAATGTATTTGCATTTGAAGAGAGAAATAAGTATTTGATCCTCTACCATCACTTAGGAGTTCTGACTCCTACAGATCAGTTAGATGCTCCAAATCAACTCATTACATGCATTAAAGACAGATGTCGTAAATATAAAGAAATGAGTTATTGCACTCACAAATGTGCCCCCACCTACTGGAGATAGGTGATATAATATCAAATGGGCTGCAGGTTACTTGTATTTGAGCATTACAGTTACCATAAAAATATAGACTTTCACAAAAATGTGTATGTATATTCTTATGGTAATTGTAATGCTCAAATGCAAGTAACCTGCAGCCCATTTGATATTATATCCCCTATCTCCAGTAGGTGGGGGCACATTTGTGAGCGCACTAACTCATTTCTTTGAATTGGTTCCTTCCCTTCCACCTAACTAACACATGAGGTTAGATTGTTATCTGCAGCTCCATCAAAGCAGTGAGCAGGGCCATATCTGGAAACACTTATATTTTTCTTTGCCTTAGGGTCACCATCCATCTGAGCACCAGTATCCTGTAACTATATTGTTTGCTTAGCTGTCATAAGTTGTCACCTGTATAAAAGACTCCTGTCCACAGACTCAATTAATCAGTCAGCCTCTAACATCTGCAACAAAAAGCTTTCTAAGGATGTCAGGAAAAAGATCCTAGACCTTCACAATGGAATGGGCTACAAAAGGTTAGAAAATTGTTGGAGCAATAGTAAGAAAATGGGAGAAATACAAAATCCGTGTCAATCAATATTGATCTGGGGCTCCCATCTCGCAGGGTATCCAGGATCATGAGGAAAGTAATGATCTCAAGGCAGTTTGGACCACTGTCACCAAGAAAACCATTGGTAACACATTACACCGTAATGGATTAAAATCCTGCAGTGTCCGCAAAGTCCCACTTCTCGAGAAGGCACATGTGCTTGCCCATCTGGAGTTTGACAATGAACACCTTGGTGATTCTGAGAGTGATTGGAAGAAGCTGCTGTGGTCAGCTAAGACAAAAAATGAGCTCTTCGGCATTAACTCAACTCGTCGTATTTGGAGGAAGAGAAATGCTGCCTGACCCAAAGAACACCATCCCCATAGTTAAGCATGGCAGTGGAAACATTATGTTTTGAGGGCGTTTCTCTAGTTCGGGCACAAGACTACACCACATCAATGGGACAATAGATGGAACCATGTCCCATAAAATCCTGAGTGAATACCTTCTACTCTCTGTCAGGACATTAAATATGGGTCGTGGCAGGGTCTTCCAGCACGACAATGAGCCAAAACATACAGCCAAGGCAACAAAGGAGTGGCTCAAAAAGAAGTGTGGCACCCCTGCTGGGGATTGCCACAGGACCTACTGGTGCAAGGAGAGACATACACCTTGGTACACACAGCACACAACACCTTCCTCCCCAGACCTGGAGGGGGAGCTCTACTTGCTGCCTTAAGCAAGTTTCCCTATAAGCATCCAGGCCTGAGGGGAGGAGTCAGTTAGACTGCCCTGAGCAGTGAAGGGAGCAGTTAGTTCCAGTCGGAGAGCCAAGGAGAAGGAACTGGATGGAGCTGGTTGCTCAGACCAAGCCAGGCCCAGAACCAGGGGACACTGACCAGCTGTGCAGCACCCTAGGGAGAGGGATGGAGGCCAGTGGAGGAAGCAGGAGAAAAGAAGAAGGAAACAGACCAGGTTTACCTTTAGCCAACCCGGACACCCGAGTTCGATTCTGCTAATAATCTAAAGTGTAGCAGAGAAAGCCCGGACAGACCAGGAGGATTTAATCCCCCTGAGGTAACATGAGAATGACACACAAATCTGACCAAGTATAGGACCAGGGACCTAAGCAGAGAATAGGGATCCCACAGAAAAGTCCTCATTGTCGGTTATGGAGTAGTACCCTGAAAGGGAGAAAGAGTGGCAAGTTCAGTTACAGGCAGAGCTTACCCCAACCACCACACACAGTGACAGAGGAGGCTTCACAACTCTCCATGGTGAAAGTCCCAAATTGCACCGAGAACCTGGTTACACTTCTGGACCGTATCTGTTACCGGACATCAGTAAAAAAGTACTGAAATAGAGACTATTGTGTGTGTGTGTGTGTGTGTGTGTGCGCCTGCTTCACAGCCGCAGCCAGCAGCGTTCACCACAGAACTGTCACTAATACTCCCCTCATCCACCCCACTGCCCTGAGGTAAAGCGCCACCTGTGGGGAGCTGTACTACTCTGAGCTGCACCTCCATCACCTCAGCGGCCGGCCGCAGTGCTGGTATCCACGTTATCAGATACCACAGGTGGTGTCACGTTACCATTTCCCCATCCATCATCATCATCCCCCACCATTCCCGCCATTGAGGGTCCAGGGCACGGAACTGGGATCCGACCAGCCGTGATTCCTCACCGAAGTAACAACCTGTCTCAGTATCCGAGTACCCCTACCCTGTCGACCGACTCAGAAGCACATTAAGGTCATGAGTTGGCCTAGCCAGTCTAAAGACCTAAATCCCATGGAAAACCTATGGAGGGAGCTGAAGCTCTGAGTTGTCAAGACACAGCCACAAAAGTGTAATGATTTGCAGATGATTTGCAAAGAGAAGTGGACCAAAATTCCTCCTCACAACCTCATCATCAACTGCAAGAAATGTCTGTTGTGCTTGCAAACAAGGGTTTTGCCACAAAGAATTGTCTTGTTTGCCTGAGGGATGTATGTATACTGTATGTATATATATATATATATATATATATATATATATATATATATATATATATATATATCAGAAAAAACGGACAGCAGCGCTTCCTTTACTGTGGTAAAAATGTGGATTTAAAGTGATCCTAAACTCACAAACTGACCCCCGCACATCTTTAGACCTGTCCCTGCACCCCCTCTTATCATTTCTAGCCATCCCTTTTGCAGAAAAAGTAGAGAAAAAGTTATATTTACTTCGTCCTGTGTGAGTTCTCTCTTTCTGAGGAAGCCGCAATAGACACGCCTGTCTGCTGCTCCCTTGTAATTATGCATCGACCTCTCTGCTTGATGCCTTGGTAAGAGCCTGGCCGCGTCATGAAAGGGGGCGGGGCTCCGGTATGACACAATTTTAACCCCGCCCCCTTTCATGATGGCGCCAAGTTGAGCGACGCTTCTCTGGGCAATGTGGCGGGGATGGCAGTGGAGCTGGGGCACAATCTCCGTGCCAGCGGGAGATGTGCACCGTGCTCATCTCCCGGGGGCTTCCAGATCATCGCGGCGGGGCTGGGAGAGGAGCTGGCGGGGCACTTCGGCTCCGTGCTGCCGGGAGATGCACGATATTTCAAATGTGGCACCAAAGCGAATGGCGCTTCCCTGATTGGTCGCCAAGTTCAGCGTGCCAACCAATCCGAGAAGCGCCGCTCGCTTTGGCGCCACATTTGAAATACTCTGACCGCTGCTTCTCTGATTGGTCGGGACGCTGAACGTGGCGACCAATCAGAGAAGCAGCGCTCAGGGTATTTCAAATGTGGCGCCAAAGCGAGCGGCGCTTCTCTGATTGGTCGCCACGTTTAGCGTGGCGACCAATCAGAGAAGCGGCGCTCAGGGTATTCAAAGATGGCGCCAAGTTGAGCTCCGCTTCTCTGGGCATCGCGGCGGGGATGGCAGAGGAGCTGGCGGGGCACTTCTGCTCCATGCCACCGGGGGATGCACGGTATTTGAAATGTGACGCCAAAGCGAACGGCGCTTCCCTGATTGGTTGGCATTCTGAACGTGGTGACCAATCAGAGAAGCGCTGCTCGCTTTGGCGCCACATTTGAAATACTCTGACCGCCGCTTCTCTGATTGGTCGTCACGCAGGGTATTTCAAATGTGGTGCCAAAGCGAGTGGTGCTTCTCTGATTGGCGCTCAGGGTGTTCAAAGATGGTGGCAAGTTGAGCGCCGCTTCCCCTGCCAATTTACTGCTATCCCTCGAGGACAGTAAGACTGTATGTTGGTGGTCATTAAGCAATCCTGAAGCTGACTTTAACACCCTGAAAGAAATGGCCATCAAAGGGTTAAAGCCGGTAGAGACCCATGAAGCTGCTATTAAACGGTGGTGCAGTGGTGAGGTGCCGGCTACTTCAAAACCATTACCCATGTGTATAGCCACGCACAATGTTCAATCTGCTCAGCCTGACAAGTATGATTCTCTGAGAGCTGAGATGCGTGCTGAAATAAGCCAGATGAATAAAAACATAGCTAAACTAATGGACGCTCTGCAGTTACAGCAAAGCCAACAGCCAGTGCCACGACCCCAACCCAAACCTCAGCTGCTGATTCAACTTGCCGACAGTCCGGAGGATGTACCCTGGATGCGAGGGAAGCAAGCCACAGCGTACCGGGGAAGAACCACCGACCGCTACAGCTCCACTGGGGGGCCCATCTGCCGCCGCTGTAACCGCACCGGTCACCTCACCAGGAGCTGTCCTTTAAACGGGAAGTCCCTGGGGGTCAGGCCAAACCTCAGGGTTAGATCAACAGGGCCCAGCCACCTGGTTCAAGACCTTCATCGGACAGAGGCCGTTTCTGTCCATTGCACTGGATGGCATCCCGACACCTGCTCTGCTGGACACCATCCCCTATGTCCTTTATAAGAAGTATTGAGCTGATGCAGAACTGAAACAGCCTGATTTAGACTTTACCCTTAATGCATCTAATGGTGAACCAATTACCGTGATGGGGGTTAGAGAAATGCCCATAAAGTTGGGGAGGGTGGAATTGCAGAACCAGGGGTCCTTATAGTAGCAGAAGCCAGTAATGCTAATGATCCTTACATCAGCAATGTGGGACTTGGAGCCGTCCTTTCCCAAAACAAGACGGCAAGGAAAGGGTAATCGCCTATGCCAGTAGAAAGCTGCGCCCAACAGAGAGGAACCCAGAAAACTACAGTTCCTTCAAGCTGGAATTCCTGGTCTTGGTCTGGGCCGTCACAGAGTGGTTCAAACACTACCTGGCCTCTAGCAAATTTACAAAGGTGGGTGGCCCGACTCTCCAACTACCAGTTCACCATCAAGTACCGGGCTGGGCACCAGAATGAAAATGCGGACGCCTTATCCAGAATGCCTCACCTATCAGAAGAAGGTGTGGATGAAGATGAGCTGGAAGAAGTGGAGTTATCTGCCTTCCATCATCTAAGAGTAACCGAATGCCAGAAAACCCGTCAAGAGTAAGACCCTTCTACAAGAACAGTGAACCCATTGCCCCACTTCGGTTGGAAAGAGGTGCAAGACAATGAGCTGGCTGTCAGTCTAATAAAGCAACTGATAACCCAGGAGTCAGCGAAACTGCCTGAAAATCCCCAATATGAAGCCAAACATCTGTGGAACAAGCGGAGTAAGCTGTTCATATACCAGGATAAGCTTTGTCGGAGGTACATCAACCCCAGAACACACAAGATGGCCTGGCAGATCATTTTGCCAAAATCAGAAATCCATGTGGTCTTGAACGCCTATCATAACCAGACTGGTCACTTCGGATGGAAGAAGCTAGAGATGCTACTGAAGGATGGGTTCTTTTGGGTCGGCATGCGGACATCTATTGAAAAGTGGTGTAAGAACTGCAAATCCTGCAGCCTGAGAAGAAAGGACTCACAGAGCCAGAAAGCCCAGCTTCATCCCATCGTAACAAAACAGCCTCTGGAAATAGTAGCCTTGGACCATGTAAAACTAACTCCAAGTAGATTCGGCTAAACCTATGTGTTGATCATGGTAGACCATTACTCAAGATTCTTAATGGTTGCGCCTGTAAAAGACTTGACAGCTGCAACAGCTGCTAGAACATTCCAAAATGTCTTGTGCAGGTCCTAACAGATCAAGGATCAGCCTTCGAAGCGGAGATCTTCCAAGAGTTCTGCCTCATGTATGGGTGTAAAAAGATCAGAACAACCAGTATCATCCCCTAACCAACGGACTCTGTGAGAAACTGAACCACATCATCATTGACATGCTGAAGATCCTACCGTTAGAAGAAAGAAACCAATGGCCGGAGAAACTACCTGACTTGGTTGACATGTACAACCACATTCCAGTAAGCTCTACAAACTGTACACCAGCTTACCTGATGAGAGCCCGTACAGGAAAGTTACCCGTAGACTTGGAACTCGGAGTACTAGATCCTGAAGCAGATCATACCATTTCAAATTGGAAAACCCATTGCCTCGAACAATACAAGAAGGTTCAATCCAACGTCAAAGATAACCTGGAGAAATCCCGTGAAAAACAAGAAAGGGACTACAACAAAAATGCTCCAGCAGAACCAATAACCCCTGGAAATATTGTCCTTAAGAGAAAAAGAACTAGACATAAGTTAGATGATCGGTGGGAACAAGAACCCTACATCCTATTGGATTCTGGAAATGATATTAGCAAAGTTATTATTATTATTATTATTATTACTACTTATTTATATAGCGTCATTGGTTCCATGGCGCTTTACATAAAAAGTGGGAGTGACAAGGACAGGTACAGTACATATGAACAATCAAGGCTTGCTGATACACGACGGGAAAGTCTGCCTTATTAGCAAAGATGGTGGAAAAAGAACACAGACTGTGTCCAGGGATCACATTAAAAAGTGTCCAACAGACTGGAAAAAAACAGAATTCCTCAACTCAACCCATTGAAGAAATAGAACCAGTTTCAGGACTAAGTTCTAGTCAAGAACCATAAAAGAAGGTAATCTCAACAATCCTAGGAGAATTCCCAGAAGATTGGCCTCAACAAGATGGAGCCATCATAGTGCCAGTGTTGAATTTCTACCAGCCCAATGAAGTGGTACAAAGGAATCAGGGAGAAATACCCTTTGCTAGAGAATCTCAGAATGCTGCAATCGGTACAGGTGCTAGCCCCGTAGTGAGACTAAGGCAACGCAAAAGCTTACCTGACATGCCTGCACCAAGCCCTTCACTAGACACCTCACCTGAGGCTGTGACACCTGTAGTGCGTAAATCACACAGAAGCACACAAGGTCAACCCCCGTCTAGGTATGGTTAGTGGGCACAGTAAAATGTAAGGTAGAGCACACTTAGGTAACATGTAAATAGTCATTGTAAAAGTAAGAAGTCTAAATAGTAGTGTTCAAAAAGGTGAAGAGTAGGCCAAAGCCAGGTACACAACACCAAAGAGGGGAGTTGGCGTAAGGAGCTGTCTAGGAAGAGTAAAAACTTGGCCAAAAGTTGACCCCAGGGCCTGGAGGCCTATAGCACTTATGACCATTAGAGGCCCCGATAGTACCTAGGACTCGTACGCCGAAAACACCCGTTGTTGTGTATTTTGAACTGTTGAGCCTACAGACTTTACCTGTAAGGACTTACTGAACTTTGAATTAAACTTTTCACTTTGAACTTTGACAATTCAAAAAGACTTCAGTTACAGGACTAATGTAGCCACAAACTTTCAAAAGCCTGCGGTGAATGGACTAGCACCGTACGGACTTACCTGTTTTTCCATTTTTCAAATATTTTTCAGTGCTTTTTGTAAATTTTTATATTTTAAGACTTTGTAAATATATTATCTGTTATATTGTTGAAAATTGTTATTCCTTTTTGTTGAAACAAAAATGCTCAGTCCAGGAGTACTGAAGTTAACTAGCAGGGTATGTGGCACCCTGCTCACGCAGGAAGCCACAGACTTCTCTAATGCACAACTGGGTTTCCACAGCAGGTACCTACTACATGCAACACCTTCCACCCGGCACAGTAGGGGGAGCCCAACTTGCTGCCCATACGCAAGATCCCCTATAAATACTGCTGCTGGGGGAGGAGTTAGTCAGAGTGTGCAGATGCTAGGAGAGCTGCGAAGACGTCCTGGTGGTCGGCGCCGCGGTTAGGCCCGAACCAGTGACCCAGAGTGGCCCTTCTACGTCCCGCAAGCCTAAGTGGAGACATTGGCATTGCAATACATTATTTGTGTTAGTGCTGCACTGACACAAGCATTGAGCTCAGGCTGACTCGGCTGACCATAGCAATGACTGGGCCCTAGCGATAACATTGCGGAGGCAATAATCGTAGGGAAGAGGGAGCGTATTCTCTTTCCCAGCCCCCTAAATGCTGCGATTGATATGGACAGCATGGGGACCATTCCTGGTTGTGAAAGCCAGTGCTCGGCTGTCATAATTGTGCAAACGCGATTGCCAGGATGTACCAGTACATCCAAGGTTGGGACATCCCCCACAAATGGGACTTACCAGTATGTCCAAGGCCAGGAAGGGGTTAACTTCATTCCCTTTAGAGATTATTTCATGTTCAACTTGCTTAACTGTTCACAATAACAGTAATTTTTGACCAGCATTGTATTGTAGCAGTAGCCTTTTCAGCTAACATTTCTGGTTGATTCTACATTTTTTTAAATTTTGCAATGGACATGTACATGGGGGAGTTGTTAGCAGCAGCAGCAGCAGCACCAAATGCAGGTCACAATTAGCCTCCTTTGCATCTAGCAGGTGTATTAATAGGGAGGAAGTGGACGCCATAGCAGAATATATGCCATATCGCTCATCTTGGTCACAGCAAGATGATTTTACCACTGACAGAACCACCATCAGTTTTAGTCAGTGTTCTATACAGAGCATCTCCTCCACCGCTAAAACACATACCATATTTTTCAGATTATTAAGATGCACATTTTCCCCCAATTTAGGGGGAAAGTGGGGGTGTGTATTATAGTCCGAATGTACCATATAAGTACCATAATTACATTATATATGTGCTGTAGTGGGGCGGCTTTGGAGCACTGAGCGGTAGCTGGAGGAGGCTGGGGCATACTACAGCTGCGATCACGAGGGGGCCTTCTCATTAGGCTAATGTAATATTCACTACACTGCTCTGAATATTACATTAGCTTAAATAGCGGGGACCGGGATCACCGGGAGCAGCTGAAGCAGCGTCGATGGCGTTTCTGCATATTCCTTAAGCATCATGTCCTGGGGAACAGTGAATATACTGGATGATCATGCTCACCCTCTCCATCAATCCTGCCTGCAGCACCGCCGTCAATGTCCTCCTGTGTTACGCTGAATGCGGTGGTCAGTATGGTATAGAGTGGACGCCCAGCAATGACGTCACTGTCCGGTACCCACTTATATCGATCATTTAGCATTTTCTTTTCACTATTTACATCCTCAAAAACCTGGGTGTGTCTTAAGGTCTGGTGTATCTTATAGTCCAAAAAATACAGTCATTTCTTCATTAGCAGACTTTAATTTCTGTCAATTACAACTCTATCCACTTAGGCCTTTAGTCCGCTAAGCCAAAATACCATGATGAGTAAGGAAGACATTTAGCAAGAACAACTTCTTCCAATTGATTTATTGGATGAGATGAACAGTCATCCTTTGCCTAGGATAACATGAGGCAGGAGACAATTCAAATACTTATGGCCACTTTACACGTCCCGATATCGTCGTCCAACTTCGATAAAAAGTCGCGTGGTTCGTGCGTTGGCGCCGATATCGTTCGTGCGTTGTGTGGTGTAAATGTGCAATTCGATGCAAGAACGATGCCAAAACGATATCGGGGAAGAATTGTGCACGCTTTCCAACTGCCCGATATTGGATGGACGATCTGACCAGATCGTGCTGTGTGACAGCCCAACAATGATTTGGAGCACAACTTCCCCTATTCTCTCCCATGTTAAATGGTCATTCCCTCGGTCGCTCGTACGAGAAGGTGTATACATCGCAGATGTGTTGCCTGCCGATATCTCCCTGTGTGACATCTCCTATGCGATCTTGGATTTCGGCCAAAAATGTGCGCGCTCCCGTGCCGTTGTATACAATATCGAAACGATGTTGGAACATGTAAAGCGGCCATTAGTTGTGTTTTTTTGTTGTATAGTACATTGTCAGTTGTAATTGCACTCTGATAAGGACACATTTAGATATGAGAATTAGGTGTAAAGACAGGGAGCTCAAGACATTTCCTATACTGAGACAAGTGAGTTGAGTCATGGATAATACTGCTGATGATTGGTATCCAGATTGGGGTGTAGTGGATGTGGTTTCATTGTTATGGAGAAGGCTGCTGAATTCAGCAAGAGAGGGATGATGTTCAGTCAAAAGATTTTCTTGGGGATGTTGATCTTCTGTGATTAGCTATTAAGCAGGTAAAGATGCAACTCATTTTGGTATGTGAGGCTCATTAGTGTCTGAAAGCTGCAATGATGGTTGTGGTCATTGTGTTTCCTAATATCCCCAAAATCATCCGTGTTGCCTCACCTGAGGTACACTGATGACACATGAAACTGAACCACTTTGTCATACAAAATTCATTTTTATTCTTAATTTCATATAATTTATTCAGGTACCAATTACAAGCAATCTCAAATAAAATTATTACATAAAATATATTATATTATTAAATGGGTGTACTCTGCCAATATAATGTAACACTAGTCCACACTGTATTGCAGAGTGCCACCCACAGAGCCGCCTACGTACGTTTCAATTTTGATCTTCCTCAGGGCTATTCAGATAACTATAGGAGGGGGTGGCACTAGTGCAGAAAGCCCCTGGGTAGGGCTGTTCCAAACAATAGAGCACCTCAATTGTAAACTAATAGGAGCACATAGTGGAAGATCACTGGTGGTACAATTACAATTGTACTGCATAAAGGCTATATGTGCATATAACTTAAGTTATTCCACAACTAGTGTTACATTATATTGGCAGAGTACACCCATATAATAATATAATAATATATTTTATGTAATAATTTTAATTGAGATTGCTTGTAATTGGTACCTGAATAAATTAACACTTCCTCATACAGGATTTCTCCCGTGCTTCACCCAGACTCTGGAACTCACTGCCCCAACACATCAGACATTCTCCTACCCTGGGAACCTTCAAAAGAAGCCTGAAGACCCACCTGTTCCGCCAAGCCTACCACCTGCAATAAGACCCGGTCCACCACACCGCCTCATGACTGGAATTTCCCCCTCCCACTGTATCCCCACCCGCCCCTCGTAGACTGTGAGCCTTTGTGGACAGGATTTCTCCCCTCTTGTATCTGTATGACCGAATTGTCAACACTTATTGTTACTTGTATTGTTACTATGTTACTTGTCCTAGTCTGCCCTTTTTAGCATGTAAAGCGCCTTGGAATATAATGGCGCTATATAAATAAATAATAATAAATAAAAATAATAAATAGAGTCCTTCCACCCTTGCAAAACCCCAACCGTTATCAAGGTTGAAGGTGGTCACTATACCTCTTTTCCGGTGCTCAGGGAAAATGGGTGGCTGGTGATGGGCCTCTGCTCTGATCTGCAGGTTCTCCATCTCATGCGCCCACCACTCCTCTCTGCGTCACTGCCGCTCCTCCTGGTCAGATCGGTTAAAGGTGCGCACATAGTCCGTTCTCTTGGATGCGCGGTGAGTGTCCTGGCTCTGGTGGTAACTTTCCACAATGGCTCTGGTGTTGCTACCACTGATGGATGGGGTTGCTGCCCACCAAGCGACCTGGGCCTCGGGTGACATAGCCTCGCTCGATTTCCTCTCTGGATCCTCTGGATCTTCCTCCTCCTCGGGGCCCCGCTGGTCTGGTTCCTCATCCTCATCGGGGAACTGGTCGTCACACTCCTCTTCGACGGCCTCAATCACCACGTCTGGCTCCTCGGCAGGTGGCTGCTCCTCCTCTGGCTCAGGGTCTGTGGGGTCATCTGGCTAGCTACTGCTTCGTCATCATCCTCCTGCGGGGCTTCAAAGCTGCCTGTCTCTTCTTCAATAGTTGGCAGCACCGGGTCCTCTCCAGTAACCTGGTGGGTATCGGATGACTGGTTCCTCATCACCGCGTGGCCTCACGGTGTAGCTGGCGGGCTATGCCAGCACTCCAGCGCCGGACCATCCACTCTGTTGTCTCCAGGAGTTGCACCTTCAGGTCTTGGAGCGCGGTCTCCCAGAAGGTTGGGTCTCCATATATTGGGCTGAGAGAGACCACCTCCGGTTTGCCGACTGCGGCGCAGGCCTCTTCTTCCACCTCCCGCATCAGGTCTCTCAACCAGATTGCCGACATATCTACATGACTCACACCTGTCGAAGTCTGTAAAGGTTTTGCTTGCAAAGACCCTGCCATGCCCTGTTTGCTTTGCTTTATAGTCCATGGGCAGGTTAGCATCTCTGGCCCGCCTGCTTGGTTTTTCCTTAACACTTGGGGCGTGCAAGTATTTTGGCGCCTCTGCCATGGCCCTCCCACAATGATGGGCCGTGGCACGCCCCTGGACCAACACATAGTCCTTCACATTGTTGGACCCGCCATCTTTGGCCCAGTAGAAAATGGTGGGAAAAGTTCTTGGGAGCCGTGTATAGACATAGTTCTTTTTCAAGATGGCCAATAAAGTCTTGAAGGTGCACAAAACCCGGTTCATGGGTTGGTTCATCCTGTTCTTGACGCCAAGTTGTCTGGGGCCAAGGGCTTGGGGTACTCGGATCTCGGGCGTACTGGTACGGGGATGTCACAGGTGGTCGGTGCCCGAGTCCGTGCCCTTAGTCAGACAATAAAAAGGGGAAAAATAATAAAATGAAGTCAGTCATGATGCCACCTGTAGCTCACCTGTAGGTGATGGGACCTCTGGGGAGATGGGCGGCAGCAAAGTGTTGTAGCTCTCTACAGGAAGAGCGGGTTCCCTGGGGCTGTAGGGTATCATGGTGGAATAGGGCAGCACGGTAGGAATGGGGCTGCGCAGCTTCTGCGGTGTGCTGCAAAGCAGGTAACTCACAGTCCATCCATAAGGAACACAGACAAAGTGCTCACTCTGAACGGGTACTTTACTCCGTTAATTTGCAGTCTTACAGGGTAAACAGTTGTTTCAGCTAGGGTAGTGGACCGGATGGTCCTGGCAGTGAGTAATGTCCCTCTAAAGCTTCACTGATGTTCCTTCTCTATCACTTCTCTGTCCTTTCTCCGTGGTGCCCTGCACAATCCCACTTCTTGAACCAGGCCCTTCGGGTGATATGGGAACCCTTTATCTCTCCAAAGGGGACCCAATCCTGTTTAGTGCTTCTGGTGGAGACCGTGCTTGGTTTAGGGCGGTTGGATCATGCTCCTAAGAAGACATCGACCACGCCAGTGATTTGCGGTTCAGGGATGGACCTCTGATTCACATTGGAGCCAGTACCCCGCTTCGGACTGGGCCAGGGTGATTCAGTTACCCTCTATCTGCCCCTTTCTCTTCTGGGTCACCAGGTTGAGGTGCCCTCCCTGTTACTTCTCCTCTGTTCTGTTCACCGTGTTGTTCTTGTTGTCTTTCTTAATCTCCTCCTTCTATTGTTTCTACTTTCCCCACTCACTATATAACCTAGCTCTCCTCCCACCGAGACCGGTTACCCAAGTAACAGGTGTCTGATTGGTCCCCTATCACTATGTATGTGTGTGTAGTTGTGGAGCTTCAGGCTTCTATTACCCTCTACCAGGACAAAGCAACCTTCTGTTAGGGGTGCAGTACCCTTTTGTAGTGCGCTGACTAGCGAGGCGTTACACTCGTCACCATTTCTCTCATCTTCTGCTTTTTGTACTCTTCCTTCACTCTCTCTATTGAGTTATCAGTTAGACTTTTGTGTGCCCAAGAAACATGCCTTCAGTTGTTAATTGTTCTCAATTAGCTTTAATGGAAAATACCGTACCTAGCTGCTATTATTTCATGAATAAAGAATCTCTGCTCCTTGGAATTGACATTGTGCTCCAAGTTGCACTCCTCTATGGGCAGCAACAATTGCAACCAGAATACATATCGTTTATGGACCATTGACTAATGTTTGGAAAGTGGGACAGTTGTTTAGTTGTAGGTGGTATCTCCACATCTTACTTGATCGATATCTCCCCACTCCCACCAGCATTACAAAAGATTGCTGGATCATAAATCACACAGAATGACTCCTAGTCATCTACAACCGAGACACCTAGTAGGGGACAATTTCAGAAACATCATGGCTGCCATACACTTAAGCAAAGTAACTCCTCTTTACCAAAGAGAACTTTCCCTCAATTAGAACGTGCAACATTTAAAAAAAAAAAATAAATTACCCCTAGAACAGGGATTTAAACTCAACTACACAGAGGGCCAAAATTAAAAACTTGGACAAAGTCGTTGGCCAACCTTGATATTTATTAAAACAATGTCTACAATTGAGGAAATTATATCATATATAACAATGAACCTTTTCATATGAAAACAAATTTAGGGCCCTTTCACACTGGGTTTTTTGAAAAATGCAGCAGTCGCGGTTAATAAAACGCATCTGCCGCATTTTCCGCCTAACGGCCGCACTTGCGTCAAACTTGCGGCAAGTCCCATGCATTGTCTATGGGGCTTGCGGTAAGTATGCGGCAGATGCGGCAAGTGCGGTTCTGGTAGTTGCGGCAGTTGCGGCCTCGAAAAAAAAACACCGCTGACTGCGAAAAAAACACACTTACCGCAAGCCCTATAGACAATGCATGGTGCTTGCCGCAAGTGTGCCGCAAGTGCAGCCGTTAGGCGGAAAATGCAGCAGATGCGTTTTATTTACCGCGACTGCCGCATTTTTAAAAAAAAAAACAGTGTGAAAGGGCCCTTACATGGGTTTTCTTAAAAACAAAGTGCATTTTAATTAATAAACCTTAGAATAAAATAAGTTCCAGATCCGGCAGATCTGGCACTTGCGGCTGTGAAAAACTGCTGCTTGCAGCTTTTTTTTCGAGGCCGCAATTGTTGGATCTGGCTGATCCGGTGTAACCGCACTTGCTGCACCGGACCACAAGCCCCATAGACAATGCATGGGGCTTGCCGAATCGGTGCCGCAAGTGTGACCATTAGGCAGCAGAAGCGGTAAATCTTCCGGATCTGCCGCACATCTGCAAAAAACGTTGAAGTGAAAGGGGCCTTAGGGCCCTTTCACATCAGCGTTTTTTTAAATTTGCGGCAGATGCGGTGAAAAAACCGCATCTGCCGCAACTGCCGCATAACGGTTCCACTTGCGGCACGGTTGCGGTTTTTTCCATAGGAAGTATAGGGGGACTTGCGGCAGATGCGGCAAGTGCGGTATTGCACTTGCGGCAGGTGCGGCAGAGAAAAAAACCGCAGTAAGCCGCGGTTTTTTTCTCTGCCGCACCTGCCGCAAGTGCAATACCGCACTTGCCGCATCTGCCGCAAGTCCCCCTATACTTCCTATGGAAAAAACCGCAACCGTGCCGCAAGTGGAACCGTTATGCGGCAGTTGCGGCAGATGCGGTTTTTTCACCGCATCTGCCGCAAATTTCAAAAAACGCTGATGTGAAAGGGCCCTTAGGCTGGTTTCACACTTGCATTTTTTTTCAAATCAGGAAGGGCCCTTTCACATCAGCGTTTTTTTAAATTTGCGGCAGATGCGGTGAAAAAACCGCATCTGCCGCAACTGCCGCATAACGGTTCCACTTGCGGCACGGTTGCGGTTTTTTCCATAGGAAGTATAGGGGGACTTGCGGCAGATGCGGCAAGTGCGGTATTGCACTTGCGGCAGGTGCGGCAGAGAAAAAAACCGCAGTAAGCCGCGGTTTTTTTCTCTGCCGCACCTGCCGCAAGTGCAATACCGCACTTGCCGCATCTGCCGCAAGTGCCCCTATACTTCCTATGGAAAAAACCGCAACCGTGCCGCAAGTGGAACCGTTATGCGGCAGTTGCGGCAGATGCGGTTTTTTCACCGCATCTGCCGCAAATTTAAAAAAACGCTGATGTGAAAGGGCCCGAAGATCAGTTATTTCAGGTAAAAACCTGATTCTTTCGGGATCCAGTTTTTTGCCCATTCACTTTAATGATGTCAGGAAGAAACCAGAAGTAACAGGATTCTAGCTGACATCATTAAAGTGAATGGGCAAAAAACTGGAGTCCGGTTTTTATATGAAATAACTGATCTTCCTGATTTGAAAAAAATGCAAGTGTGAAATCATCCTAACTGTAGAGATATTACCTTTTATCATCCTCCAGCAGCTCCTCCTCATTGCTGGTTTCAGCACTAATGGGCTAAGGCTGGCTTCCCACTATGTTTTTTAGCATCCTGTTCTGTTTGTTTTGAAACAAACAGAACACGATCGTTTTTACCCCCCCCCCATACATCCCTATGGGGCTGGATCCGGTTTTGTGAATCCGGTGCAGGATTCGTTTCTGTCCTGTTTTTCACAGGTCCCAAAAATAAAGACTGCATCATTTTTGGGCTCCGGTACAAAACAGGACAGAAACGAATCGTGTCTGGTCTGGCACACTTGGCATGGGGGCCTATGGAGCCGGATTCGGGAAACAACAGAATCGTTTCCCGGATCCAGTTCCAGGGTACAGAGCATGCGCAGAACAGGGGCACTGCTCTGAACCCATAGTAAATCTGTGTTGCCTATTATCTAGCTATCATTACTCAAATTAGTTCACGATGGTGGAGTACTGAATACTCACCATCCTGGGTAAATATAGAACGATCCATCATGAAGCAACAGAATCCTGCATTGTTTATTGTTTTATACCTCCTTAGTCCAAAAAAGAGACTTCCCCTAGAAACCCGACTTAAGGCCACTATCAAGGCTTGGAGGACATTTAATCAGATCTCTAAAACCATCTTCTCTCCAGTTTCTCCTGTCTGGCTCCCAATAGATATTTTTTCCTGGTTGTGCCCAGCTCTTAATTTGGCTATCTGGAAGAGTAGGAATATTAGGTATGTGTCTGACGTGTTTGATGGTGAGAGGTTAGCCTCTTTTGAGGCTGTCTCTTCTCGTTTCAGCCTACCTGAATCTGACAGACCTACTTGGACTTTACTGCATGAGACTTTAAACAACCCACGTCTAGATATTACACTACCTAACAATATTGACCTCCTACTTCGTCACACTGGAAGCCAACTTGTGTGGAAAACTATAATATCTATAAAACTTTTAATAAGGATGTGACTTTTAATAATTCTAGATTCTATAAAGTATGGGATCACCAACTTGACATCGAAAATCATACTTTACATAACCAGTTGCCCATCATTTTAAAAAATATTTACTCCTCTGTCCCCTGCTCAACACTTCTGGAAACTCAATATAAAGTATATACCAAGTGGTATTTTACACCTTTAAAACTGCATAAGATAGACCCTACTGTTTCTAATTTATGTTGGAGAAAATGTGGACTGGTGGGATCTGTCCATCACATTTTTTGGTCATGCTCAAAGTTACGTTCCTTTTGGTTAGATGTCCAGTCCCTGATCAATTTAGTTTTAGACTTAGACATGGTCTTAACTTTTGACTCTGCTGTATTGTTGATTGGGAACAGACGTGGCGGTGGAGTTGGCCTCCTCCTGTCCCCACAATGTACTTTCCAGGTCATTCCTCCCAGCCCCATCACTCTCATTCCCGTCTTTTGAGGTCCATACCATTAGGCTATTCCATCCCCTCCCCCTCAAAGTAGCGGTGGTATACCGCCCCCCAGGGTCACCCACCCAGTTCCTCGACCATTTCTCCACTTGGCTCCCGCATTTCATGTCCTCAGATTTACCAACCCTTATTCTGGGAGACTTTAACATTCCCATAAACAGCCCCATCTCCCCATCTGCATCCCAGCTCCTATCTCTAACTACCTCTCTTGGCCTATCACAGCTCTCAACCTCTAAGACGCATGAAAACCGTAACACCCTTTACCTTGTCTTTACCCGGCTCTGCTCATAATCCCACTTGGATAACTCAACTCTACTCTCTGACCACAACATTCTTTCCTTCTCACTCACTAACCCTCGGCCAACACAGCCCAATCCTACCTATCACACATCCAGAAATCTACAGGCCATTAACCCTCAAGCACTCACAGACTTCCTCATCTCATCTCTGTCCCCAATCTCTTCAATCTCCTGTCCAGATCAGGCAGTAAATCACTACAATGACTCTTTCAGAAGCTCCCTGCACCAAGTAGCGCCCCTCACCCGCAGAACCTCCAAACAGAGAACAAAACAGCCCTGGCTCACACCACAAACTCGATTCCTCCAACGATGCTCCAGGAGTGCTGAACGTCTATGGAGGAAAACTCGCTCACCAGGAGACTTTATCCACTATAAATTCATGCTAAAAACCCACAACTCTGCCCTTCACCTTGCCAAACAGACCTACTTCACCACCCTGGTCTCCTCACTATCCAACAATCCAAAAAAACTCTTTGACACCTTTCACTCTCTCCTCAGTCCTAAAGTGCAGGCCCCCATCACTGACCTCTGTGCTGATGACCTGGCTTCCTACTTCATGGAGAAAATAGACAACATCCGCCAGGAAATCAGCTCTCAGCCTCCAAGCGCTGCCACCCCCATTCTTCCCCACATCTCCTCCGGTTCACTCTCCACATTTGACCCAGTCACAGAAGAAGAAGTCTCCAGGCTCCTTTCTTCCTCTCGTCCCACCACATGCACTACTGACCCCATTCCCTCACACCTGCTCCAGTCCCTCTCTCCAGTCGTCACCACTCATCTAACCAAAATCTTCAATCTCTCCCTCTCTTCTGGCATTTTCCCCTCCTCCTTCAAACACTCAATCATTACTCCATTATTAAAGAAAACCACTCTCGACCCAACCTGCACAAATAACTACAGACCAGTCTCCAATCTCCCCTTCATCTCTAAACTCTTGGAGCGCATGGTCTATTCCCGCCTCACCCGTTACCTCTCTGCTCACTTTCTGCTCACTTTCTTCTAGATCCATTACAGTCTGGTTTCTGCCCCCTTCACTCTACAGAAACTGCCCTCATCAAAGTGACCAATGACCTTCTGACAGCAAAACGTAATGGTGACCACTCTCTGCTTATTTTCCTTGATCTCTCTGCAGCTTTTGACACTGTCGACCATCAGCTCCTACTCTTTATGCTGCACTCCATTGGCATAAAGGACACTGCTCTCTCCTGGCTCTCCTCCTATCTTTCTGACCGCTCTTTCAGTGTATCTTTTGCTGGCTCCACTTCTTCCCCTCTTCCCCTCACTATTGGGGTCCCTCAGTTCAGTCCTTGGCCCTCTCCTCTTCTCTCTCTACACGGCCCCGATTGGACAGACCATCAGCAGATTTGGCTTTCAGTACCATCTTTATGCTGATGACACACAACTATACATTTCAGCCCCTGACCTTACCCCTGCGGTATTAAAGGACACCAATGACTGTCTAGCTACAGTTTCCAATATCATGTCCACTCTCTATTTGAAACTAAACCTTTCCAAAACTGAACATCTTCTGCTCCCCCCATCCACTAACCTCCCTAAATCGGACATCTCTCTCTCAGTTTGCGGCACCACGATAACGCCTAGACAGCAGGCTCGCTGTCTGGGTGTTATGTTTGACACCGATCTCTCCTTCTCCTCCCACACGCAATCTCTCGTCCGCTCCTGTCACTTACACCTGAAGAATATCTCTAGAGTCCGCCCCTTTCTCACCCTGGAAACAACAAAAACACTCACCGTGGCCCTAATCCATTCCCGCCTTGACTATTGCAACTCTCTATTAAGCGGCCTCCCCCTCACCAGACTTTCTCCTCTCCAGTCCATCCTTAATGCAGCAGCCAGGATCACCCATCTGGCCAATCGTTACTCAGATGCCTCTGCTCTGTGCCAGTCATTGCACTGGCTGCCCGTATACTACAGGATCAAATTCAAATTGCTTGTTCTCACCCACAAAGCTCTTCACAGAGCAGCACCCCCCTACCTCTCCTCCCTCATCTCTGTCTATCACCCCACCCGCTCTCTACGTTCCTCAAATGACCTTCGACTAACATCTGCACTAATCCGATCCTCCCACTCCCGGCTCCAAGACTTTTCCAGAGCTGCACCAAACCTCTGGAATGCTTTACCCAAAGAAATCAGGACTATCCACAACTTGCATGGCTTCAGATGATCCCTAGAAGCGCATCTTTTTAAGGTGGCCTATCATACTCCCTAATAGAAGTCAATTGTACTGTAGACAGTGAATGGGCTATCCCTCTGGACATTACTCTTCTACAAACTCCACCAAACCATAAAGGTCTACACAGACTGTCTGATGACCATTCATGTAAGCTTAGCCCTATGCCCCATTTCCTCAAGATGCCTGGACCATCAGTGCAATACGCCCCTGCACCTTGTGCAACCCCTATCCCGTTGTAGATTGTAAGCTCTTTTCAGCAGGGTCACCTTCATTTCTTGCTTTATTTATTGTATTTTTTTTTCACATTGATTCTATGCCTATTGTTTTGTATCCAATTATTGTACTTTATTTGTTCTCTGCTGTAATTACTTACTGAATTATATTTTCTGTACTCTAACCCCTACATTGTAAAGCGCTGCGGAATATGTTGGCCCTATATCAATAAAGATTTTTTATTATTATTATTATTATTATTATTATTGGGATATGTGATCTCCCAAAATGTAAAGGATTCTTGGCCTTATATATCCTAATAGTAGCTAAAAATCTTATCGCCTCTAGGTGGAGGAGTGATTGTGTTCCATCCATAGAAGACTTTATGGATTGCTTTGCATTGCACAACTCATTTGAATTCACGTTTGCTCTTAGAGAGGGTATGCATGCTAGATTGAAGTACATGACGAAATGGGCGAGTTGGGTTCGAATGTATATACCGACTCTTACATTTCATCTGCCCTAATTTAGCCTGAATTTCTCCATTTATCATTTTGATTGTACTTAGTTTGCTAAGAGCTATTTAGTTGTTTTTTTTGTTTTTTAGATACTCATAATCATCGTGCAGTTGTAAATATTTGGTTATTTTATTTCTTTTACTTATGTCTTTTGTCTTTATTGTTTTTCTCTTATATTATTTATTTCTTCTCTGAATTTGTATACTATGCATTCATTATATTTATAAATTTATGTATATGTTGAAATTCTTTCATCTCAACTTACTTTTGTTGTTTCCTTGTTGACTAATAAATATATCTTTAAACATAGTAAATCTGTGTAATATCACTTTAGCAGTGTATCTTTATACACTGCTAAAGTAATATTAAATAAAGGGATGGTTAAAAATAAAAAATAATAAATTCTCACCTTTCCGACGACCCAGAGTGTTCCGCGCTGAATACATCTCCCGGCAGTTCGAGGACCTTGCATAATGTCATTGGGAGGGGTGGGGCGATCACATGACCCCATCAGCGTGCGGGGTTTAAATCTTTAAATCGCGCTGATGCAGTCATGTGATCAGGTTGCCCCACCCCTCCCGGTGACATCATGCAAGGTCCTCGACCCGTCGGGAGATGTATTCAGCGTGGGCCACTCGGGAGTCGCCGGAAAGGTGAGAATTTATTATTTTTTATTTTTAACCATCCCTCTATCTACTATCACTTTAGCAGTGTATAAAGATACACTGCTAAAGTGATATTACACAGCGCTGACTGCACTTGTCACAGGCTCTGCTCCCCGCTGCTCTTTCTGTGTCCGGATACCGGACCGGACACATAAATGGCATCTGAAGTTGCCAATCCAGTAGTATCCGTCCCTGTTTGTTGCATCCTGCAAAAAACAGGATCCAACGAACAGGAACAAAAACGTAGTGTGAAGCCAGCCTTAATTGACAAATTCCTCCCCTGACTTCCTGCTACAAGTCCCATCATGCATTCTCTGGCCTGTAAAGCCGCACCTATCACTCCAACTGAAAACTCCATCCAAACCCCTCCCTGCCCTACATTTTCATTAAATTTTTAATGAATTTAATATGGAAAAATTACCACTCACGCCATGTTTTTATACCATTTACCGATGCCCATAAATATTTTGATCGCTGTGTTGTGTCAATCATTTCAGGGACACCAAATATGTACATGTTATTTGCTAATTTGTGATATTTGTCATTTTAAATAAAAATGCGTAATAAATGCCATTATTGTTTTCCATTTTTTTTGGTAATTTCATGGGATGAAAAAAATCTTTTATTCTCTCTCTATAATACAAATACTTAGGAATACAGTGCTGTATACATATGTGTCAGGATTGTCTGCCAGTGTTGTCACAGCCTGCTGAACAGGTCAAGTGCATAAAATTCTCCTATTCATATCTACAAAGCTTGTGACTCAACAGACTTATTCTACAGGCTGTAATTAACTGACCTGTGGTGCTGTAACAGTTTCATGAAAGTGGCCTTCTTTTTGGACATTTTGCCCCCACCTATGTTGCAGCTGGTATGCGTGTCTCTCCCCTGCAATCCCTGTGGGTGCAGAGAGGCGGTACCTCTGGTGCTAGCATGGTCTATAATCTTTGGATCAATTGTTCAACAATGGCCCTCTTATATGTGATGCGCCTCCAGGCTGTGGGGTACTCGGGACCGGGCTGGTACTGTCTCTCCGGGGATCACGGTAGTCGGGACCCGGTCCAAAATCAATAAGGGGTTATTTACAGGGGATTTTTCGTGACGCCACCCGCGTTGTGTGTTCAGTGGGGACCACCGCTGCTGCAGAATATCCGGGATGATGGATGGCAGCTAGGGATGGAAGGGCTCTCCACGGTTAAAGCCTTTCCCTGGGGCAGTGGTGATAGTCTATGGGCAGGATGCAGGGAGACGGGCGCAAGTAGCAAGCAGAATTACTGTTTTGTAATTTCTCAGTAGCAGCTCTGCAGCTCAATAGGAAGGATACACAGGAGACCTTCTTGCTCTGCACGGGTATTTTACTGAAGCAGCTCTCAAACAGTTCACAAGTCTTCAAGTTCAATGTCGGGTAGCTAGCTGGTTAGTCACCGGAGGATGCAATGTCTCTGAGGCTCTCTGTGATGTTTCTTCAGGTCTCAACCTCTGTCCTCACTTTCTCTACCTGCACTTGTAATTTGGGCTCCTGCTGCTGCTTGAAGCTAAGCTGCTTGCCCTCTCTCTCCTGCGTGTGCCGTATGACAGGCAGCTCGAGTCCTTTACTCTACCCTGTTTCCGGGTGTTGGTGTTCCTGAACTCTCTTTGCTGCTGTGTCTCCTGACACTGTGTAGCTGGGAAACCTAGAATTTCCCACGTTCCGGTATTGACTGCCGGGATGTTTAACCCTGTACAGCCTTGGACCCGGTGTCCATTCTCTGCACTTTCCTCTGAGGCGAGCACGATGATCCTCATCTCCCCCAGGCTTTCCTTTTCTTCCTCCTCAGCCAGTCTCCATGGCTGTTCTGCCTGACACCCTCCTTCCCGCTCTTTTCCACTACACTGCACTCCCCCCCCTGGGACTGGGTCTTTACAAACAACAGGTTAACTCTTTAGTCCCCTGCTTTAAGTGTGTGAATGCAGGATTGAGAGCCTCAGATTATACTACATCCCCCTGATGACAGTAATACCACACACACTGTCTTGGTTGTAGTACCCCTTTAGTGGCGCCATGATCAGTGGGGCGCCACATATGTTTGTGTTGTAGAACCCCTTTCTGACTTCAAAATGAGAAAAGAAAATTTCTCTTTATACTGTGGGTTGCGAAAGGTGTACAACCAGTATTTGGTGATGGCCAAAATGTGTACCACGCAACGGTCTCGGGACATGAACTGTGACATAGTAACATAGTAACATAGTTTATAGGGTTGAGGGTAGACTTTAATTTCACCTAGTTAAACCCCATAGCCTAATAGGTTGATCCAGAGAAAGGCAAAAACCCACGTGGCAAACTGAGCTCTACATTGGGAAAAAATTCCTTCCCTACTCCCCATACGGCAATCTGACTAGTTCCTTGGATCAACACCTTCTGAAAGTATATATATGGTATAACCTGTAATATTATATTTGTGAAGAAAGGCATCCAGGCCCTTCTTAAAATTTTTTAGTAGTGACTCACTCATTACAACATCATGCAGCAGATAGTTCCATAGTCTCACTGCTCGTACAGTAAAGAATCCACGTCTGTGATTATGATCACACTTTCTTTCCTCCAAATGTAGAGGATGGCCCCTTGTCCCAGTTTCAGGCCTGGGAGTAAAAAGATCATTAGACGGGTCTTTGTACTGTCCCCTCATATATTTGTACATAGTAATAAGATCACCCCTAAGACTTCCTTTTCCAAACTAAATAACCCCAAGTTTAATAACCTGTCTTGGTATTTCAGACCCCTCAGTCCTCTAATAACCTTGGTCGCTTTTCTCTGCATCCGCTCTAGTTCAGCTATGTCTTTCTTATACATCGGAGACCAGAATTGTACACAGTATTCAAAGTGTGGTCGCACTAGTGACTTGAATAGAGGTGAAATTATATTCTCCTCATGTGCATCTATGCCTCTTTTAATGCATCCCATTATTTTTTTTGCCTTTGCAGCTGCTGCCTGACCCTGGGCACTAAATGTGAGTTTATTATCTACCCATACACCCAGGTCTTTTTAAGTGATAGTTTTGCCCAGTGTTTACCCTTAAGCAAATAATTATACATTTGATTTCCTCTGCCCAAGTGCATGACCTTACATTTATCCCCATTAAAACTCATTTGCCATTTATCAGCCTAAGCTTCTAGTTTACATAAATCCTCCTGTAACATAAAATTGTGCTTCTCTGTATTGATTACCATGCAGAGTTTAGTGTCATCTGCAAATATTGAAATTTTACTCCTTATGCCCCCTGCATGGTCATTATTAAATATGTTAAAAAGAAGTGGGCCCAATAGTGACCCCTGTGGTAACCCACTGTTAACTGTTGTCCAGTCCGAGTGTGTTCCATTAATAACCACCCTTTCTTTCCTATCACTCAGCCAGCTCTTAACCCACTTATAGATATTTTCTCCTATCCCCATTGCTCTCATTTTATGTATCAACCACTTGTGTGGCACCATGTGAAAATTCTTTCAAAAGTCCATGTACGCAACATCCACTGCATCCATGTGTGTGGAAGACTACAAAGACACAAACATCCAGTGTCCCCACCAGGATGAATACTATCTTTTTCTCCTCCCACCACCTGCCCTCCTTCTCTCCAGGCCATCCACAATGGAGTTAGTAGTCCCCTCAGTAGCACAGACAAATATAGTGCCCCGCTATGCAGGCGTCACAGAGGGGTACTGCACCCGTAAAAGAAATGCAGATACTCCAGCTGCAAGCAGATTCTAGGATGGTGGGTGGAACCCATATACCAGCACCCCACACTAGATCACACGGTTGCAGGTTACCCGGGAGGGAATAAAACCACCTCTAGGGGGAACAAGAAGGGCTTTTGAGTTTTTGTCTCCATTGCTTTGGAGAGAATGAAAAGCTAGGGACGAGGAGAAGGTCTCTCAGCTGAGGGACCAGGAGAGTTGGAGAAAGAACAGATCCCAGGAGCAGACAGCCAGTTGGGGAAGGAAGGACTTGAGGAGGTCTTTCCTCAACAGCTTACCGGGCACTGGAGCCCGCATCTGTGGGATCTATAGGACCACAGAGATTCCGGAGTCCTGGGGAGTCTACAGGCCACCCTAGGCACCAGAGCAACCGAAAGAGGGTACCAGGCACCACGCCAGTAGAAGGTGATCCGACGGGAGCGAGGGTGAAAGGAGGAATGGAGGTCCGGCTGATTCCAAGTCACCGAGCTTCATAAAAATTACTGGGAAGCAGAAAGGAATAGACGGGAAAGAAGGCACACACCAAGGGTTCCATCATACCACCTGGGATCCACTTGTAGCCACCCATTATCTAGTTGTTACAACATCTGAATGCTGAACTGAGAACTGTAACCAATGCTGCTAAAGTTTCCAGTAAAGTACCCGGAGTGAAGTGAATTTGACTCTGCTGCATCTTCTTTTGCATGAATTTGTTCTTTCACAGAATCGCTGCCCCGAAGGTCCAGTCCTACCTGCGGAGGACTTCACCATCTTAGCCGCGATACCACCGACCTCCGGCAGACTGTGGCGGCGCTGGTGCTACTCACCAGAAACTGCAGGTGGCGTCACGACAACAAACTGTAAATAGCATCCCCTGTAAATACCCCTTTTTCAAAAGAATAGTCCCCCAGGATACGGGATCAGGCGCGGCCACCATTCCCCGTGACTCAATTAACCCTTGCTGCCTGATACCCGAGAAACCCCCACCCTGGGGCTCGACACAAACAAGTCTTGTTCCTCCACCTCTTTTCCTTGTTCCAAAGCCACATGCTCGGCATTCAAATTTACCTCTTTAAGATTGTTCAGTGAATGTTTTAACCCATTACTTGCCAAATTAGCCATTTTCAGCCTCGAAAAATAGGTGTTTTGAAAGCTCTCTGGGTGAAGAATATTCAATAAAAAATGACAATGACATGATTTCCTGTTTTGAAAACATTCATTTTACAAACACAACACAAAAAATTGGACCTAATTATAAATCTTAGTTGCTAGATGCAAAAGATTAAGCGTCCCAAAAAAAGGACATTGGTAGATAAAGGGTTGATAGACAGAGCAGTGGGATGGTTACGCTGATAATAGCATCATCTCCGCTCACCATCATGGTGCAGTCCTCAAAGCTTTTAAAAACCTCACAAATGTCAGAGATCCACGCTTATTCAGCAGTTGTCATGTGCAGAAATTAAAAGGGAACCAACCACCCCAAATGACCCCCCCGGACTGTTAATATGTGTCCCTACACCCAGCACACACATTTGGGGCAATCGTTTTTGCTAAAAAAAACTGTTTAGTAGAAGCTAAGATATAGCTTTATAAACTTTAAAAAATGTGGCCGACTGGGTGTTACCTAGCTTGTCCTCCTGCAGTGTTCATGTGCCTGTCAGCCTCCTCTCCCCCCCTCCCTTCAGTAAAGCCCTGCCCTTTCAGCCTCTCAGGTTTCAGCCTTTCAAGTGACCCTAAACCCAGAAACTGACCCCCTCTTATCTTTAGACCTGTCCCTGCACCCCCTCTTATCATTTCTAGCCATCCCTTTTGCAGAAAAAAATCGCTTTTGTAAAGTAAGAGAAAAGGTTATAATACTTTGTCCTGTGTGAGTTCTCTCTTTCTGTGCAAGCCGCAAATGCCCCCCCTGTCTGCTGCTGCCTGGTAATTATGCACACCCCTCTCTGCTTCAAAGAGCCTGGCCGCGTCATGAAAGGGGCGGGGCTAAATCGCGTCATGCCGGAGCCCCGCCACATATTAACAGTCCGGGGGGGTCATTTGGGGTGGTTGGTTCCCTTTAAATGTAAGTCTGATGGGCATGTGTGGTGCCCCTGCATCCAGGAGGCCACAAAGGAAACTGCAGCCAGGCAGGTAGGACATTGTTGCAGAACAACACCCTCACAGCCCACACAACCCACGTGTCAGAGAAGGTTACATCCAGCCCTGAGATTAGAAACTATATGAGATCGGAGGGGTGGTGGATCAGAAGAGTGGGTTGGGCACACCAGAGGTCAGGTGACTGACAGTATATAGTGAGGGGGAGGAGTGAAGGAAGTTAGTAGGCCGAGGTAGGCTGGTAAAGACAGAAAGACTGAAGGACAATCACACTTCTGTGAGTGCAAGGCTAGGAGCGCAGAATCCGTACTGAGCCAGTGCGAGCCAGAGGGGAGAGAAAGCCCGTCCGATGCTGATGCCACCAGGAGTGTGACAGGACAGAGAGGGACGGTAGAACCCGTGCCCTAGACAGCAGCTGAAGCCACTGACTGCAGGTGGAGAAGCCCTCCTAGAATACCAGAAGGAACAGAGAGAAAGAGCCTGATAGAGCCTCGTGCTGAGGACTACTGGAGGCTGGGCTAAAGTAGAGTGTCGGCTCTAGAGGGGACCGTAGTTCACCCGGCATCCCCAGACAATACGACGAGGGGTCTGAGTTCCAGATTGAGATCCCTAACCCAAAGGACAGGCAGCTCAGTGACATACTAGGACTCACAGAAGCCCGAGTCACCGCCATACTGTCCAGTGTCGCACAACACAGAGAAAAGAGAATGCAACAGCCCGAAAATGGACGCTAAAGACTGTGTGAGGGGTCACAGGGAGAGAGAGGCCTGGCTGCAGGAGAGAAAGGAACCCGGAAAGGGGAGAAAGCACCCGTGTGTTGAGAACTGTAACTGTGCTGTAAGAACTGCAAATGACTTGTAACCTGCTGAGAGAGAACAACTAAGAGTAAAGCTTTGGAAAACCCTGAATTGCCTCTCTTGTCTGCCTCTATCTGCACACCATTCTCCCTCATACAGATCCAGCCTGTCAGCACCAGCCAGGAGGAGAGATCCCTGCAGCCTGCAAGTAAGTGTGTTACACCTGCACCAGAGACTTAACCCTTACTGCCCCGGGGGATACAGTTCTCCCCACTAGAACTATACCATCTCTGCTGCCATTCCATCACCCCCGGAGGTTCTGCAGCAGCGGCGGCCCCATCACTGGCCGCACCAAGTGGGTGGCGTCACCCGTGACATTTCCCTTGTAAATAATTCCCCTTTATTGCCGAGCCAGGGACACGGTCCGGACCAAGCCACCTGTGACTTCCCCAGTACCGTCCGGTACCTAGTACCCCAGTCCTGTGGGGCCCGACAACCTGGCGTCACCAACAGGATCTACCCGGTCCAAAAGAATTGGACCTTGTGTGCCTAAATTGTGTGTTCAGAACTTTTCCCGCCAAATCTGACCTTAATGGCGGCCATAAGGGACTAGCGCCATGTGCAGAGGAGGCGTTCCCAAGACTCCCATCGTGGGCCTGTCCAAGGCGCGAAAAGAAGGTCCCGCCCTGGCTCTCCTTAACTCCGGGAGAGCCAGCAGTCACTCTCAAAGAAGAGCCGCCGCCCCTAGACCCTCCTCCTAGCAAGCCGAAGAAGAAGGAAATCGTCATCAGGAGGGGGCGGAGCGAGCAACCGGAAGAGAAGCAGTCGCCATTCAGAGATACGAGGATGGAAGCAGAGGACGCCCAGAAGAACGCTGTGTGTGAGAGATCACATGTGATCCCGGAAGGCCCACAAGATGACCCAGTGGAGGAACCCGGCCAGTGAAAGACCAGTTGTGATCAAGCAGAGATGGCGGAAGGCGGCGAGGAGCGTCCCTACGTCCTAGACACCCGGAGGGGTGTATTGCGGCTGCTGCCCCCACGGATGACACGGGCCCAGGAAGAGAACCGGACCCGGATTCAAATTGATATCGACCACCACCAGGGCTATGAGGCCCAGTCTAAGTGACCCGGCTGGGTCAGAGAACCACGTGAACAGGCGGACAGCGAGGCCGAGGGCCGTACCGCGATATTGGTAGATGTAACCACCCCACCAGCCGTACTGAATAAGACCTGGAAAGAAGCTGATCCACTCGGAGCTTTGCCGGAAGGGTTCCTGAGACTGCCGCAACCGCTGATACCACCACCGACTTCCACCGAGGTGAGAGCGGAGCAGCTCCGCTGCTGGTGGGAGCGGGAAAAAGAGTGTGAGGACTTGATGGGATTCCTGGGAGATCCCGGTGGCCAAGTAGGCCCCGCAGAATTGATTACCCGCGAGGAATAGATCCGGAGATGTGTTAGAAAGTGGGAGAAGGAGGAAGCTGAAAGGCTGGTGCAAAAACAGGAGATGGTAGCCCGCACAAAGGAGGCCAAAAATGCAGCCCGCCGAGACCGAGAGATCCAGAAGTCCCCACGGCATGAGGGCCAGATTGTTAAAATTGTGGAAGAAAGGGGCTATACTTTTGCTCGCGAACCCGGTGCGAGATTAGACATCTTTATTAACAAAAGAGAAGTGGAGGAACAACTCTTGCCAGACCATCCGGACAGACAGGTCGAGATAGGAGAGTGGGTATCGTATTACATTGCCCAAGGAGAGCGTGGCCCGTACGGCCTTAAGGTCAAAAGACTTTGTTTGAATGTTGAAGAGAAAGATGAAACCTCAACTGCAGAGTACTACGAGGTACGAGACGACTTCAAGGAAACCAGCTACACGAACGTATCTGTTAACACGGATCCTGTGGTGATTCTAGAGACTTTACCGCCAAAGAAAGACGCCATCACCTAAACCCCAGAGAGCTACTTGTTGATTGACGCATTGCAGCACCTGGAAGTGTTTCCCAGAAAATCAGCACCGCAGACGCTGCCTTGGAAACAAGTAAAGAAGGCGTAGAACACGGGTCCTTGAACAGATGAAGACACTGTAAGTGTGAATGTGCATTTTCCTTATTGAACCCATCCCTTACCTGAATGAATGCTAGCATTCCCCTGTCTGTCTTATATGTTTTATCTGAACAGTTGCACCATGAACAATGACTTGGTACGAACTCTCTCTTGTAAATAGTTGAGCACTAGTGATGGGCGAATCCTAAATTACTCGGAATCGCTTGACTCTAGCGAGTCCGAGCCCAGGACTCGCTACTCGTTGCGAGTCTAGCGAGTCCAATGTTAATGAATGGGGAAGTGAGTAATAGCGAGTAGTGTGAGATTTACAAATCGCAGATGTGTCTCGGAAGCTTCAGCCTGAAGCAATCCTAGTTTTATCATTTATGTGCATTGGACTCGTTTACTTTGTAAGTAATCGCTGGCTGGGAAACTCGCACAGATAAGAGTCCTGTCTGCTCTGTGCAGCTCCAGGGTCCTAGAGCCCGCCTGCTGCCTGATGTAGTAGTGCTGAGATTGTTCTCAGTCTGCTCATTCCCTGGGCATAGACATCTATATCTATACACAGGGGATGTAGCAGAGAGGACATCGCGTTTTGGACTGCGTCGGACGGAAGAGGATTTTTTTAATTAAAGATGGAGTCCCTAATGGCTTTTTTTTTTATTTCTAATAAAAAATTTTTCTCTGTGTTGTGTTTTTTTTAAAACAATTTAATAGAAATTCATGGCGGTCATGTCTAATATTGGCGTGACCGCCATAAATTTCGGGCTTAGGGCCAGCTGATAATACTCCGACACGAGACGACTCCTACTCCGAGACGACTCCGACTCCGACTCGACTCCGAGACAACTCCGACTCCGAGACAACTCCGACTCTGACTCCGAGACGACTCCAACTCCGACTCGACTCCGAGATGACTCCGACTCCGAGACGACTCCGACTCCGACTCCGACTCCGAGACGACTCCGAGACGACTCCGACTCCGAGACGACTCCGACTCCGACTCGACTCCGAGACAACTCCGACTCCGAGACGACTCCGACTCCGACTCCGAGACGACTCCGACTCCGAGGCGACTCCGACTCCGAGGCGACTCCGACTCCGAGGCGACTCCGACTCTGAGACTCCGACTCTGAGACTCCGACTCTGAGACTCCGACTCTGAGGAGACTCCGACTCCGAGACTCTGACTCTGAGCCTCTGACTCTGAAATTCATTAAATAATAAAAAAAAAATGCGTGGGGCTCCGCGCAATTTCTATGTCTAGCCAGGTACAGCTAAGCAGCTGGGGGCTGGAATCCGCAGCGCAGGGATGCCCAAGCTTTCTGGGCACCCCCCGCTGCAAATTGCAGCCCGCAGCCGCCCCAGAAGATGGCGCGTTCATTGAAGCGCCATCCTCTGGCACTGAACCCCGCTCTTCCAGCGGCCCTGGTGGCGGTGGCACGCTGGGTAATAAAGGGGTTAATACCAGCTTTGTTATACAAGCTGGTATTAAGCCTGAGATTCTTAATGTCAGGCCACGTTTGACCCAGCCACTAAGAATCTCCAATAAAGGGTTAAAAAAACACAACACAGAGAAAATTTTTTATTTGAAATAAAAAAAAAAGCCATTAGGGACTCAATCTTTAATTAAAAAAATCCTCTTCCGTCCGACGCAGTCCAAAACGCGATGTCCTCTCTGTTACATCCCCTGTGCATAAATATAGATGTCTATGCACAGGGAATGAGCAGACTGAGAACAATCTCAGCACTGCTACATCAGGCAGCAGGCAGGCTCTAGGACCCTGGAGCTGCACAGAGAAGACAGCTGGACTCGGCTCGCAAAGAAACAGCAGTTACTTTGCGAGTTTCCCTGCTATCACTGGCACAGTAGCCGAGTCTAATGCAAACAATGGCAATCCTAGTTTTGTCAGCGTTTCTGACAAAACTAGGATTGATATTGATTTGCATTGGACTCGTGCGAGTAATCACTGGGAAACTCGCAGAGTACCGAGTCCTGCGAGTCCCTTACTACTCGCCGAGTAACGAGTCCTAGCGAGTAGATTCGCCCATCCCTATTGAGCACCTTAGTGTGCTCCCCTTTGGTTTTAAGACCAGCTGCACATGCAACGTAGTGTATGAGACTTTGACTGTTTGAAGCTGCTTTTTGAGAATTTTGCACTTTTTGAAAGAAGAACTTTTATACTTTTGATACAAAGTAGTATTTATAATGTGTTTTAAGCTACAGAGGAAAAGGGTAATGACGAGTATATACCCACGCACTTGTTTTATAGTTAATGTAACGTTACAAGAATCGTGCCTCCCGGAAGGGAAGAAACCAAGAATACTTAATGTTTACAGTTATGAAAATAAAAATGTTTTCAGGGTAATCCAAGAAGGGCAGCGCGAGGACGCGCTATTTAACTCCGGGAGAATGTGGCGCCCCTGCGTCCAGGAGGCCACAAAGGAAACTGCAGCCAGGCAGGTAGGACATTGTTGCACAACAACACCCTCACAGCCCACACAACCCACGTGTCAGAGAAGGTTACATCCAGCCCTGAGATTAGAAACTATATGAGATCGGAGGGGTGGTGGATCAGAAGAGTGGGTTGGGCACACCAGAGGTCAGGTGACTGACAGTATATAGTGAGGGGGAGGAGTGAAGGAAGTTAGTAGGCCGAGGTAGGCTGGTAAAGACAGAAAGACTGAAGGACAATCACACTTCTGTGAGTGCAAGGCTAGGAGCGCAGAATCCGTACTGAGCCAGTGCGAGCCAGAGGGGAGAGAAAGCCCGTCCGATGCTGATGCCACCAGGAGTGTGACAGGACAGAGAGGGACGGTAGAACCCGTGCCCTAGACAGCAGCTGAAGCCACTGACTGCAGGTGGAGAAGCCCTCCTAGAATACCAGAAGGAACAGAGAGAAAGAGCCTGATAGAGCCTCGTGCTGAGGACTACTGGAGGCTGGGCTAAAGTAGAGTGTCGGCTCTAGAGGGGACCGTAGTTCACCCGGCATCCCCAGACAATACGACGAGGGGTCTGAGTTCCAGATTGAGATCCCTAACCCAAAGGACAGGCAGCTCAGTGACATACTAGGACTCACAGAAGCCCGAGTCACCGCCATACTGTCCAGTGTCGCACAACACAGAGAAAAGAGAATGCAACAGCCCGAAAATGGACGCTAAAGACTGTGTGAGGGGTCACAGGGAGAGAGAGGCCTGGCTGCAGGAGAGAAAGGAACCCGGAAAGGGGAGAAAGCACCCGTGTGTTGAGAACTGTAACTGTGCTGTAAGAACTGCAAATGACTTGTAACCTGCTGAGAGAGAACAACTAAGAGTAAAGCTTTGGAAAACCCTGAATTGCCTCTCTTGTCTGCCTCTATCTGCACACCATTCTCCCTCATACAGATCCAGCCTGTCAGCACCAGCCAGGAGGAGAGATCCCTGCAGCCTGCAAGTAAGTGTGTTACACCTGCACCAGAGACTTAACCCTTACTGCCCCGGGGGATACAGTTCTCCCCACTAGAACTATACCATCTCCGCTGCCATTCCATCACCCCCGGAGGTTCTGCAGCAGCGGCGGCCCCATCACTAGCCGCACCAAGTGGGTGGCGTCACCCGTGACATTTCCTTTGTAAATAATTCCCCTTTATTGCCGAGCCAGGGACACGGTCCGGACCAAGCCACCTGTGACTTCCCCAGTACCGTCCGGTCCGTTACCGAGTACCCCAGTCCCGTGGGGCCCGACACATGTTAGAGCTGGAATTCACCTACTGCCTTCTGCTGCTCACAAAGCCTTGCCAACATATGTAATGTTGAGTTCCAGTGTGTGGGCAGATTATAAATCAGTCAGTGAGCTGACAAATTTAAGGGCTGCTTCAGCACTGCAAGACAAGCGGCAGTGGGAGGTGACTTTCTGAAATGGGCACAGATGCAGTGTACCTTGACAAGTAGCTCTGGCAAGTCAGAGTATGTTTTCAGAAACTGCTATACAACAAAGGTATGCATGTAAGCTATATATGGTACATAGGGATGGGCGAATCTACTCGCTAGGACTCGTTACTCGGCGAATAGTAAGGGACTCGCAGGACTCGGTACTCTGCGAGTTTCCCAGCGTTTACTCGCACGAGTCCAATGCAAATCAATGGCAAACGCTGACAAAACTAGGATTGCCATTGTCTTGCATTAGACTCGGCTACTGTGCCAGTGATAGCAGGGAAACTCGCAAAGTAACTGCTGTTACATTGCGAGCCGAGTCCAGCTGTCTTCTCTGTGCAGGCTGCCAGCTCCAGGGTCCTAGAGCCCGCCTGCTCACAGAGATGATGTAGCAGTGCTGAGATTGTTCTCAGTCTGCTCATTCCCTGTGCATATACATCTATATCTATGCACAGGGGATGTAGCAGAGAGGACATCGCGTTTTGGACTGCGTCGGACGGAAGAGGATTTTTTTAATTAAAGATGGAGTCCCTAATGGCTTTTTTTTTTATTTCTAATAAAAAATTTTCTCTGTGTTGTGTTTTTTTTTAAAAAATTTAATAGAAATTCATGGCGGTCATGTCTAATATTGGCGTGACCGCCATAAATTTCGGGCTTAGGGCCAGCTGATAATACAAAGCTGGCCCTAACCTCTTTATTACCCAGCGTGCCACCGCCACCAGGGCGGCTGGAAGAGCGGGGTTCAGCGCCAGAGGATGGCGCTTCAATGAACGCGCCATCTTCTGGGGCGGCTGCGGGCTGCAATTTGCAGCGGGGGGTGCCCAGAAAGCTTGGGCATCCCTGCGCTGCGGATTGGGGGCAGCCTGTCGCTGCCTGCTGGATCCGGCTGGTTCCAGAAATACGGCGAAGCCCACGTGAAATTTTTTTCTGACAAATCCATAAAACAATGTAAATAAAAGGGACTGCATCTTTATTAACCCCTCGCCCATGGGCGAGGGGTTAATAAAGATGCAGTCCCTTTTTTAGGATTGTTTTATTGATTTTTCAGAAAAAAAATTACATGGGCTTCGCCGTATTTCTGGAACCAGCCGGATCCAGCAGGCAGCGACGGGCTGCCCCCAACCCCCAGGTGCCTATTTGTACCTGGCCAGACACAAAAATATAGGGGAGGCCTTTTTTTTATTATTTCATGAATTTCATGAAATAATAAAAAAAAATGCGTGGGGCTCCGCGCAATTTCTATGTCTAGCCAGGTACAGCTAAGCAGCTGGGGGCTGGAATCCACAGCGCAGGGATGCCCAAGCTTTCTGGGCACCCCCCGCTGCAAATTGCAGCCCGCAGCCGCCCCAGAAGATGGCGCGTTCATTGAAGCGCCATCCTCTGGCGCTGAACCCCGCTCTTCCAGCGGCCCTGGTGGCGGTGGCACGCTGGGTAATAAAGAGGTTAGGGCCAGCTTTGTATTATCAGCTGGCCCTAAGCCCGAAATTTATGGCGGTCACGCCAATATTAGACATGACCGCCATGATTTTCTATTAAATTTAAAAAAAAAAAACACAACACAGAGAAAATTTTTTATTAGAAATAAGAAAAAAGCCATTAGGGACTCCATCTTTAATTAAAAAAATCCTCTTCCGTCCGACGCAGTCCAAAACGCGATGTATTCTCTGCTCATCCCTGTGCATAGATATAGATGTCTATGCACAGGGAATGAGCAGACTGAGAACAATCTCAGCACTGCTACATCAGGCAGCAGGCGGGCTCTAGGACCCTGGAGCTGCGGCAGCCAGCACACAGAGCAGACAGGACTCTTATCTGTGCGAGTTTCCCAGCAATTACTTGCAAAGTAAACGAGTCCAATGCAAATCAATGGCAAAACTAGGATTGCTTCAGGCTGAAGCTTCCGAGACACATCTGTGATTTGTAAATCGCACACTACTCGCTATTACTGCTTGCCCATTCATTAACATTGGACTCGCTAGACTCGCAACGAGTAGCGAGTCCCAGGCTCGGACTCGCTAGAGTCAAGCGATTCCGAGTAATTTAGGATTCGCCCATCACTAATGGCACATGTACCAGCTTGCTGAGCATTCAAAGCAGCCAAAAGGTTACTCCCTTTATTGCACATGACCAGGCTTAGTTGTAGCTTCAGCAGTGAGAACCACTGATGGATGTGGTTCATTATACCTTTTAACAGCTTTTCTGCAGTGTGGGGTTTATCACCTAGACAGATGAGCTTCAGCAAGCATGTTGCTGCTTTGCCGAGTCAATTCTGCCGAGCTCCCATCTTGGGCTGCATTGGGAGACAAATTCACCCGAGGATGATTAGCTGAAGGAGGATTTCAGGAGTCCCGGTCTTCAGATTACCCTTTGTGTCTCCTCGCCCTTTTCCACAATGGATTCTGTGGCTTCATACCTGTCCATGTGTTTCTGCTCTTAAAAGCTCCGTCCATTTGTCAGTCTTTGCTTGAGCATTTTGCTTGGAATCTCTTGCTCTTCTGTACATCTCAAGTTAGTGCTCCTTCACCAGCTATTCTGTTGCGGCTCTTCTCACCTTCTCTACAATCTGAAGTCCAGCTAATGTCCACATGCTTCCTGTTGGCCTCACTGCATCAGGTTTGCACTGACTGGAGTTTGTTCCTGTTTCAGGTTCTGCCAGTTTGCCCTGCTTCATGTAAGTCTGTTTGTTCTAAAAGCTCCGCTGCAGCCAGTTATGTTTATATAAGGGCAGTTGCACAGCTCTGGACTGTTCGGGACTGGCATTTTGTTGCTCTGGACTTCATCCAGTTCTGGACTGTGTTCTCAAAGACTATACCATTTCCAGACCTCCCTGAATATGAACTGTTACTTATAGACTATTGGATTTATTGGCTACTACCAGTGTGAACTGTTATCTATAGACTTTTTCATTATCAGCTGCTACCAGTGTGAACTTTAATCTAGAGACTTTCCTGCCTGGCTTAACTTTTGCTGTATTGCATAATCATCTCTGCTCCTGTTTGTTTTGTGTGTGCTCAATACAGAATTTCACTTTAATAACTTATCTCAGTCATATCTTTGCTCCCCATGCCATTAGATTCCTTAGCTATATGCAATAGTTATTACAGAGGAGGAGGGAGGACATGCTCTTGCATATGAGGAGAGGGAAACTCTAATGAGCCTGCTATTCTTAGCATCTGCAGGATGTGTGCTGTCCCAGCCTCCACCTGGTTCATCCAGTATTCTATCAGGGAAATGTAGCATTCCTGTCCACAGGTACTTGTCTTCGTGTCTGTAATTAGGTGAAACATCTGAGAAAATGCATTGGTCAGAGCATGGGTGATATTGTTGGATGAAACACATGCCTATGTATTGGGGGGATGGCACAACAGGAAAAATAAATTCGGCCAGGGACCAAACAACTTGGGGTGGCCACCACCAAGAGTTGCAGAAAGACTCAGTTTCCACAAGCCAAAACTGCAACATATCCAGGGCGAGCAGTCTGGCAGTGTCACCATTAAGGGTTTTGGCCTATGGGTGGGTGGCTGAGTACTTCTGCTTCCTTTCTAACATCTGGGGTAGGAACAACTGAATGCTGGGCTTGGACAATGAAGTGGACATGGTTGCTTATGTTTGTTGTGTATGTGCAACTGCAGGTTGTGGGCCAGAGGCATCAGCACCTGATTCCTGGACAGCACAGTGTGAAGGATATTGGACAGGGGAAGTGGCAAACACAGGTTTTGTACCCAAGTGTTCCAACCACCTAGTGGGATGCTTGGCTGTCATGTCCTTGAGCATGCTGGTGGTGCTGAGGTTAGCAGTGCTCTTGCTCAGCTTGGTATGGCAGATGTTGAAAATCACAGGTTTTTTTTGTCTGAAAGACTATCAATTAGAAATGGCCATAATAGGGAACAACTCACCCTTTGCATGGGATTTGGTGGCATGGGCATGTTATGGAAACCAATCGACCACATTCTTTCTCTGGTGAACCTACCGCCTCTTCCTTCCCGTAGCAATGCTATGGATCCCTTCGCCTCTGCCCTGCTGTGCTCGCTATGCATGCCAGCATGCCATGTTAAATCAGCATCTTCATCATCCAGCATCTCCTCTTCCAAATCCTCAATCTGATCCTCCTCCTGAGATGAGATAGTAGGCTAACCTGAAGGCAACTGTGTCTCATGATCATTATTATCCTCCTCCTTTTGAGACAGTAAATGCCAATTTCCACTGTAGCTTTCTTTTGGCCATGAGTGCTCAAATATTTGTGCATCCAATCACACCTCCTCCTCATGCCCCTCTTGAATGGTGTATGGTATGAGGCAAGAAGGAATAAAAGGGAAAGTAAAGACTAGGATGAGCAAGTACAGTATACTTGTTACTATTCGATACTCGCCGAATAGTAGGTACTCGGGCTACTCGTTACTCTGCGAGTTTCCTTGTGATTACTCGCTAAGTAACGAGTACAATGAAAGTCAATGGGAAATGCGAGTAATTCCTCAGCTGCTGGACCCTATAAAGAGGTCTGGCGGCAGAGGAAAAGGCTGCAATGGCCCACATGATTGTTTAAAAGCCTGTGGTAAAAAGCCGGGTTTTAAAGACTCATTAAGCCCCCTACTCGCTTCCCCACCACCTGACAGCCCGTTCCTCCACTACACCCTGCCTCCCCACCTGATCCTGAGTTAGGAGCAGGCAGGGAGCGAGCAGCAGGGAGCGGGGAGTGGCGGGGAAGCCGGCGGTGAGAAGACCTCACCGCCGGCTTTCTCCTTCTGTTCTGCACTCCCCGCTCCCTCCTGCCCCTTCCTGCTCCCTGGAGCAGCGCTCCCCGCCCGGTCCTAATTTAGGATTGGGTGGGGAGGCGGCGGGGTTAGTGGAGGATCAGGCTGTCAGGCAACGGGGAGCGCACAGCCCAAGGAGAAAGCCGGCAGTGAAGTCTTCTCACTGCCGGCTTTCCTGCCGGTAGATTCTGGTCAGCTGTTCATTTGAAGTAGCGATGCTGTCAGGGTTCATGTGAGCTCATGCTTGCCTGCATGTTTTCTAAACAAAATTGATCTGCATCTGTGAACATCTCAACATCCTCATTTTTAGTAATATCATTATCTTTTTGAGCAAGGGGTGCAGCATCTGGGGTGAATTCTTCACGTAGGATACTGTACTGCATTAGTCCCTGCGCAGGTATGAACACAAAATGCAAAATATAATTGAAATAATTCTGAGCCTGCATTAAACAATAAATATGGCATTTTGTGTTCAATTTGGAGAAACCACTTTTTACATTGGTTATGTTGTGACATCATTAATTGTACATCTTTGATTTTTTATTCCAAAGAGCAGAAAGATATTTTGCTAATAAACATAATTAACGATGGTTTTGAATTATTTTAATTACAACTTGTGTGCTCATTAGTCATGAATGCTCAAGAATCACTGGTACCTGGCCTCTCTTATGCATCTATGTTTTTTCGGAAGTGTAAAATTCATTTTTTTTTTTATAAAAGCAGTTTCCTCTTCTCCACAGTAGATGGCGATATAAGACAGACGTTTGTTAAGATTTGATACAAAACAGTCACTTAGGCTAGGTTCACATTCAAGTTTAGCATTGCTCTGGATGTCTGTGTTTGACAGCTGCATTAACGCTATGAAACGGTAGCGTTAACACAGCCATAGACTTCTATTGGTGAGCGCAGAACAAACGCGATGTCAAAAGTGCCTGCATTTCAAGGTTTGCGCTTTTGTAAGCGCACAGCTGTACGTGGCAAGCGACATCGTGTTTGCATCCAGATGCAATGCTAAATGTGAATGTGAACCTAGCCTTAGTAAGTTCAAAGGGAACCTGTCACCTACTAAAACACTACCTGCAGATATAGGTAAGTGAAGTTTGAGTTGCTTACTGGAAGTAAAGCTATAAGGAAAAAGGGAAGTTTTTCTCCCTTCTCTTTTAGTCATGAGTTGGTGAAAAGCTGTTAGAGCAACCTCTCTTTACACAGTAAGCATGCTGTAATCACTCCTCCAACGCCATGAATGATGCACATAAGCTGCATGTTTCTCCTTTTATTAACTTGGTTATTATTATTTTTGTTAGAATTACTTTTGGTTAGAATTATTTTAAATTATCCATTATTCCTTTAGCGCTCAAATAATAAATAATGATGAGTGAGCATGCTCGGAACTGCTCCTTACACAATCGAGCATGCGGGTGCTTGGGCATGCTTGTTACTCAACCAAGAATTGTAAGTGCTTGAGCGAAAGCTCAAGTCACCACCCTGCATGTTTCATGGCTGTTTTTCATCTACAAAACATGCTGGGATTGCCTGCTCATCACGGTAATGCTATAGCCATGTTGGCTACTCGTATTACAGTGATTGGCCCTCTTCATTGCGTCATCAGGTATTATATGAGACCTAGAGGTGTGATGCTCGGCACACTGCAGTTCAGGGAGATATGATGTATGAGGGAGAGCTTGGGTTAGAGCAGATATATAAACAGGGTTTTGCACTTTCCCCTTTCAGTGTATTCTGGGTGTCACTAAAGGGTGCTTTTAGCCTGGTTTAATGTAATAAAAAAGTAAATGTAATAAAAAGTTGTGGGTTCCCCCCTATTTTTCATCATCAGGCAAGGTAGAACAGACAGCTGTGGGTTGTAGCCTGCAGTTGTCTGCTTTACCTTCACTGGTTATCAAAAATAGACGAGACCCAATGCCTTTTTTTTAAATGTTTATTTATAAATAAATAATTTTAAAAATGGTTTGGGTTTTCCCTACTTATGATCACCAGCAAAGATAAAGCAGACAGCTGTGGGCTGGTAATATCAGGCTGGGAAGGCCCATCATTATTTGGCCCTTTCCAGCCTAAATATACCAGTCCACAGTTGGGGTTGATGTGAGCTGTGTAATGTCAACTGACATTAAGCCCAGGGGTTTGTAATGGAGAGGGGTCTATCAGACACCCTCATTGGTAACTAACCCATTAAGTGTAATGTTAAAAAAACAGACATACAGGAAAAAAATACTTTATTTGAATAAAGATTCCCCCATACTTTCTCTCATATACCAATTTATTTTTAAAAATGTTCTCATTCAAAGGCACCAGGTATTGAGTACAACTTCCATCAGACCTGCCGCTCAATGCTGTGCTCAGTGCAGCAGCTCTGATGAGTGTTATTGTCATACCGAGCACCTCTGAATAGCTGTTCTTAACTGTGATTTACAGTGGCTGAAGCTGCAGTCATGGATCATGGATTACATTGGAGCTTAATGTAATCCATGATCCATGACTGCAGCTTCAGCCACTGTAAATCGCAGTTAAGAACAGCTATTCAGAGGTGCTCGGTATGACAATAACACTCATCAGAGCTGCTGCACTGAGCACAGCATTAAGCGGCAGGTCTGATGGAAGTTGTACTCAATACCTGGTGCCTTTGAATAGCTCTACCTTAGTGCTATTCACAGTTGCCGGTTCTGCAGTTGTTGATTGTGGACTATGTTGGAGATTCGTGGGAACATTTTTGACAAGAAAATGGTGAACAAGGGAAAGTGTGGTAGAGTCTTTATTCAAATAAACAAATTTTTCTTGCGTGTATCTTTTTAACTTTACACTTATAGGGTCAGTAATGGGAGTGTCTGATAGACACCACTCCATTACTAACACCAGTGCTTGATGCCAGCTTATAATTCACAGCTGACATCAACACCATCCACACTACAATTACCACCGCACAAGAGCAATTGGGAAGAATCTGGTGAACTGTGAGAATTGGTGCTTATAATGTGATGCACCAATTCTGGGTGGCTATGAGCTGGTATAATTAGGTTGTGAATGTCCAAATAACCATAGGCCTTGCTAGCCTGGTAATACTAGTCCACAGCTGTCTGCTTTACCTGGTTATCATGATAAAGGGAGAAGAAGCGCACAATAGGGTCTTATCCGATATAATCAATTGATAGTAAATATTGATTAAATTGATATCGATTTTATAGAGTGAGTTGTGTTTATTTGATGTGCATTTTTTGTATTGATATGTTTTGTACATTTATGTAGTGATTGACACATGGGAGTGTGTTTTCTTACATTTAGATGAGGATGGGTCTAGAGACATGTTTCAGACCTCATTTCCAGCCAGTGGCTTTATTTAACATGCATGATTCATGGAGGCTGTGTAACTCTTGAACTCCTGAGGAAGTGTACAGTGGTACACGAAACGCGTTGAGTCTGTGGAGGAATAAAGTTCTTTTCATAAGATCCAATGTCCAATGGAATGAATTCTTTGCCTGTGTTTCGAACAGCGCGATCTACAAGGTGGATTCCAATATACCGCATATATTTTACCTGGTTATCAAAAACAGGGGGACCACAAACTATTTATTTTAATTATTTATTTATCTATATATCAATAATGAAAACACAAAAGCAGCATGGGGTCCCCTCTATTCATGATCACCAGCCAAAGTAAAGCAAACAGGTCTGCTTTAACTTTGCTGAGTAGCAAAAATGGGTACGGCCCAACACTTTTGTTTAATTATTTAAACAGGAACTCCGGGGAGATAAAACTTTTTAGTACAGTCCCTGCCCTTCTACATGATGAAGCAGAGCTGGATACTGCAGTTCTAGAATCTATAGATCTCTTAAAAATCAATAATATCATACCGCCTCCTTTAATCTCCACCTTCCCTCATGGGACAGAAAATTGAGAGGTTCATGCAGCAGCAGAGAACAGGAGGTGTGTCAGGCGTGTGGATGCTGGCAACTGCAGGATCATCCTACAGAGGGTGATGATGATGATTCATTGAAAGTTGGAGGGATAGGAAAATAAGGAAGATGCCATGTTACTATGGGGGAAGGGAGACCATGCAGAGCTGAATCGATTAATGTAATGCTTTGCCTCTGCTCTCAGCCTCACAATAACAGTACACATTATGCATAATCATACAGCAGAGGATCACAACATGTATTTCTATCTGCTTGATGACATGATTGCTATTTCAAGCCTGGACCCTCCCCCCTGTCACATAGAATGGTATATCAGGGACAGGATTGTATTTGTGAGTATGGGACTGGCAGCCACACCCCCTGCCATGCCCTCTCCCTATACAGAATTGTGAGGGGGCTGGAATGTAGGTTGATCCTGCAGCTCCCAGCATCAAGCCCCCGATACACCTTCTGCTCTCACCAACAGCATGAGACTGTCAGGCTGAAAATTCTGTGTACCATGAGGTGAAGATCAGAGCAGAGGAGCAGGTATGATTTTTTCCATTTATAAGAGATCTATAGATCCTAGAACTGCAGTGTACAGTATGTTTTCTCTCACTGGAGTTCCCCTTTAATTTTTTACTTCCCATTAGTGACCTGGGAGTCAGAAATGTGTCCAGCCATATTCCTCATGCTGTTTCCTTTCAACTTCAGTACTGTTTCCATCAATTTTAGCTATTTTAGCCCTCCTAGGGAAGTCTCCTGGAAAAATACTCGAGTTTCTCATAGAATTTCATCATACTCATTATTGAGCCCGTCTGAGTATCGGACCTGTTCGATTCAAGTAACGACTACTCGGGCACTTAAGTTCTCACTTATCATTAATAAACTGTTAAATAAACTGCTTGTTAATTTGTTTATTAAATTCCACCACAATTATCTTTATATACTGTTTGAATAAAGATAAATTCTTGAAGCATTTGCAAATTGTAAGAAAAACCTTACAAGGGGTGAGCTTACTTTTTCATGTGACTGTGGTACCCCTATGGCTAGGTGCCACAGGGAAGTACTGCACCCCAAACATAAGGTATAGTGTCTCTGTAGTTATGGATTTGGGGTTTCCTTGTAGAGTCTGTCCAAAGCACCCATACACTAGCACCCCCTTAGCATAGGGGCCGTATATTCAGTAAGTCCAGGGGGTGGAGTTTAGAGTAGAGCGGGAGACTTGCGTGACATTTGAGCTAATTTTAGTCAGACAGTGCTGGGAAGGCAGCCAGAGAGGACGTGCCTGACAGCGTTCCTGACAGGAGAGTGCCTCTTAGAGAGAGGTGACCTGGGAACCGGAGGGAACGAACCAGGCCTGGTTGGAGCCAGCTGGGGAAGTCTGGGGTCGACACTGGCATACCGGAGCTGAGGCAATCAGTGGTCTATCCCTGGTTAGCGAACCGACAAGCTGTGGGACCGACAGAAGGGAGCCATAGCACCACAGACTGTATGTACCTTTACCTCAGTCCTACATTGGGTCCAGGACACTTTAAGGAAAAGGACCAAATTCCGGTGATAGGAGGATTAACGCAGGGAACTCCCGTCCGTACCAGTAAGGAACTGAATGTGCTTAATTGTAGCAGACCAGTGAACTGGCTTTTGGAGCTCTGCAGAGTTGTTAAAGAGAGTAAGGAGGAAAACAGACCCCGAAAGCCATAAGAAGGGACCATCAACAGACTCTACAGGATCACCTTACAATTCATGGCTACGTCCCCGTTCAATCAGACTGTGACTGTGTACTGTATCATCTACCCGGTAGCAGTAAAGTGACGTTTGATTTGAATCGGTATCTGTGATCCTTTCCTCCGGCGCCCAGAGCGCCTCAGCATCATCAGAGCGGTAAGAACTATGCACCTGTGGGGAGCTGTACTACTCTGTGCTGCACCTCCATCACCTCAGCGGCCGGTCGTAGCGCTGGTATCCACATTTCTAGGTACCACAGGTGGCGTCACAATACCAATTTCGCTATCATCATCAACCCCCATCCCCTACCGCTGAGGGTCCAGGGCACAGAACCGGGAACCACCCACATCCATGAATCCCCCATCGAAGCAACCGCCTATCCTGGTATCCGAGTACCCCCTACCCTGTCGACCGCCTCATGACTATATAATTTTTCTTGTATATGCAAAATACAATAGCTATCTATTATAACACTTACCTTATGTTGATGTCATCTACTTCTGTCTGTCTGTGGCCAAATCCCACAATCCACCATGCCAACTGAAAGTATACCTGAAGCCGTACTGAGACACCCAAATGATTGGTATCCCAAAATGGCGCTGGTCACTGACGCCTCAAACCTCGCTGCCTGCACTGCTGCACACACCCAGCTGCCAAACTGCACACCCAGTCGCCCCATCGCACACCCAGCCACGTGACTGCACATCCACCTGACATCACCATTGCCAGCAAACCCACCTGACATCACCGCTGCCCACGTGCCATCACCAATATTCACCACTGCCAGCCCAACATCACCACCACCCATACATTGCTGCCACCACCTGACATCCCCGTCGCACCACTTACCGTCGCTAGGAAAGTCCAAGACTCTGTTTGCAGCCTGCGGAGGAGATGATGTTTGTGCAGGCTCCCTTTGGTGACTACAAAGGGAGCAGCACACCATCTCCTTCTGCACGCAGACCACAAGACAGAGCCTCACACTTTCCAAGCGGCGGTAATCAGTACAAGGACACAAACATGCACCTAGAGAAAAACATGCACACACAAATAGAGGCACATATATACACACACGCACAGACACACATACACACACATATGCATACATACACATACATGTATATACATACGCACACACATATGCCCATACGCACACACATACATACACATGCATACATGCACAGACACTCATAGACATATACACACAGAAACACGCACATACACACACATGCCTATACACACACACACAGGCATATACAGTACAGACCAAAAGTTTGGCCACACCTTCTCATTGAGAGACTTTTCTTTATTTTCATGACTATGAAAATTGTAGATTCACACTGAAGGCATCAAAACTATGAATGAATTAACACTAGGGATAAGCGAGTTGTGAAATAATCGGACTCACTATACTCACAACGAGTTGGTCCCAATACACGGGTACTAATTACAAGTAGCGAGTCCAATATAAGTCAATAGGAAATGAGAGTACTAACTCTGCTGGACCCTATAAAGGGGTCTGGGGGGCTGAGGAAAAGGTTGAAATGGGTGCATGATTGTTTTAAACAATCATTAAGCCCCCTACTCGCTTCCCTGCAGCCTCCCATCCCGATCCTCCGCTCCCCCCGCCGCCTCCCATCCTGATCCTAAGCTAAGACCAGGCGGGGAGTGTTGCACCAGTGAGCATGAAGCGAAGGACCCGGGCGGGGAAGCTGGTGGTGAGAAGACTTCACCGCTGGCTTTCCCGGTCTGGGCTGCACTCCCCGCTCCCTGATGCCCCCTCCCAGCTCCCTGGTGCTTCGCTCCCCGCCCAGATCTAACTTAGGATCGGGCGGGGAGGGGGCATCAGGGAGCGGGGAGCGCAGTACAGACCGGAAAGCCGGCGGTGAAGCCTTCTCACTGCTGGCTTTCCCACCAGTAATTTCAAATGAACAGCCGCCAGTGCCCGCAGAGGGTTCATGTGAGTTCATGCTTGACTGCATGACCTCACATGAACTTTCCCACGGCTGCACAGCTCAGCTACAGCTCTGGTAGAGGTTCTCTACCAGAGATGTAGCTGAGCTAAAGAAGAAAACTCCATTGGACTACGTCGGACGGAAGAGGAATTTTTTAATAAAGATGTATTTTTTGTTTTATTTCTAATAAAAAAAAAATTCTCTGCCGGCTTTTAGACAATCATGCACCCATTTCAGTCTTTTCCTCAGCCCTCCAGACCCTTTTATATGGTCCAGCAGAGTTAGTACTCGCATTTTCCATTGACTTACATTGGACTCATTACTCCTAGCAAGTATTCTCAAGGAAACTCGCGGAGTAATGAGTAGCCCGAGTACCGTACTATTCAGCGAGTACCGAATAGTAACTAGTATGCTTGCTCATCCCTAATTAACACATGTGGGATTATTTACTTAAAGAGGACCTGTCACCAAACTGGGGCACCCCGCCTCCTGCTCTTACATCACCACCTTTCCCCGCCCTGCTCTATGTTACCCATAGAGCAGGGCGGGTGTAAGCGGTGACGTAACCGCAGGGGGAGAGGCTAAACGGCCATTTCTGGGGAAAAAAAATAAACTCTGCATTATGCTGCAGAAGAGGGAGAGAATGATTGGCATTGGTGGGCAGATTACACATGCAGGGGGTGTGTATCTGCCGTTTGGCTGCAGCCTCTAGCCACCTCCTTTATGGCTGCATGATGTAAGTTTTCTAAGTGTATTTACTCGGGGTACACGGCGGCTCAAGTGCTGGGAGACCCCTTGCCTGGATGCAGCAGACATGCTGCATCCAGTGCTGTAATTAGATCACCATGCCTGGTTTGGTGACAGGTCCTCTTTAACAAAAAGTGTGAAACAACTGAAAATATGTCTTATATTGTAGGTTCTTCAAAGTAGCCACCTTTTGCTTTGATTACTGCTTTGCACACTCTTGGCATTCTCTTGATGAGCATCAAGAGGTAGTCACTGGAAATGGTCTTCCAACAGTCTTGACATGTGTTAATTCATAGTTTTGATGCCTTCAGTGTGACTCTACAATTTTCATAGTTATGACAAAAAAGGAAAACTCTTTGAATGAGAAGGTGTGTCCAAACGTATGGTCTTTAATGTACATGCATGCACATACACACACTCACATGCATACATGCACTTACACACGCACATATACACACACATGTTGATACACACATACATGCACACCCATGTGCATACACACATACATATATATATATACAATATTATGCTGCACTCAGTCCTGTCAATGAAGGTGCTGACTAAACACAATTCTATTTCAAATATAAATAGTTGCAACTATTTATATTTGAAATAGAATTGTGTTTAGTTAGCACCTTCATTGACAGGACTGAGTGCAGCATAATATTGTATATATATGACATGGGTTCAACACCCGTATGCTAGCAACGTCCCTTACTCTAGTTGTGAGATATAAGCTATTGCCCTCTGGTATCAGTCTCTAGCACGCCTAAGGGGTTAACCTCTTTTCCCAAGGCACCGATTATATATTCAAAGCACCTGTCTTTAGCTATAAAAGACTGCAAATCCATAATTCTCTGTTATCAGCCGATGTGGAAAAGCCCAGAAAGATACTAGGCAGTTACATTAGTGTTAGGACCCAGTTAACGGAGATCGCCTCATCGTGGCAACTGGGTGAATTATTGATTTGGCCACTTCTATAATACCAAGTATCTCTACTTTTTCATTTTTAAATTTGTTTCTATTTAGAAATAAGTCAGTGTCGAGTGCAACTATACACATACATGCACATACATAAACATACACATACATTCATACACATATGCACGCATACACACTCATACCCATACATGCACATAAACACGTGCATACACATACATACAGACACATAAATATACATATATGCATACAAATGTACACACATACAGTTAGGGCCAGAAATATTTGGACAGTGACACAATTTTCGCGAGTTGGGCTCTGCATGCCACCACATTGGATTTGAAATGAAACCTCTACAACAGAATTCAAGTGCAGATTGTAACGTTTAATTTGAAGGGTTGAACAAAAATATCTGATAGAAAATGTAGGAATTGTACACATTTCTTTACAAACACTCCACATTTTAGGAGGTCAAAAGTAATTGGACAAATAAACATAACCCAAACAGAATATTTTTATTTTCAATATTTTGTTGCGAATCCTTTGGAGGCAATCACTGCCTTAAGTCTGGAACCCATGGACATCACCAAACGCTGGGTTTCCTCCTTCTTAATGCTTTGCCAGGCCTTTACAGCCGCAGCCTTCAGGTCTTGCTTGTTTGTGGGTCTTTCTGTCTTAAGTCTGGATTTGAGCAAGTGAAATGCATGCTCAATTGGGTTAAGATCTGGTGATTGACTTGGCCATTGCAGAATGTTCCACTTTTTTGCACTCATGAACTCCTGGGTAGCTTTGGCTGTATGCTTGGGGTCATTGTCCATCTGTACTATGAAGTGCCGTCCAATCAACTTTGCAGCATTTGGCTGAATCTGGGCTGAAAGTATATCCCGGTACACTTCAGAATTCATCCGGCTACTCTTGTCTGCCGTTATGTCATCAATAAACACAAGTGACCCAGTGCCATTGAAAGCCATGCATGCCCATGCCATCACGTTGCCTCCACCATGTTTTACAGAGGATGTGGTGTGCCTTGGATCATGTGCCGTTCCCTTTCTTCTCCAAACTTTTTTATTCCCATCATTCTGGTACAGGTTGATCTTTGTCTCATCTGTCCATAGAATACTTTTCCAGAACTGAGCTGGCTTCTTGAGGTGTTTTTCAGCAAATTTAACTCTGGCCTGTCTATTTTTGGAATTGATGAATGGTTTGCATCTAGATGTGAACCCTTTGTATTTACTGTCATGGAGTCTTATCTTTACTGTTGACTTAGAGACAGATACACCTACTTCACTGAGAGTGTTCTGGACTTCAGTTGATGTTGTGAACGGGTTCTTCTTCACCAAATAAAGTATGCGGCGATCATCCACCACTGTTGTCATCCGTGGACGCCCAGGCCTTTTAGAGTTCCCAAGCTCACCAGTCAATTCCTTTTTTCTCAGAATGTACCCAACTGTTGATTTTGCTACTCCAAGCATGTCTGCTATCTCTCTGATGGATTTTTTCTTTTTTTTCAGCCTCAGGATGTTCTGCTTCACCTCAATTGAGAGTTCCTTTGACCGCATGTTGTCTGGTCACAGCAACAGCTTCCAAATGCAAAACCACACACCTGGAATCCACCCCTGACCTTTTAACTACTTCATTGATTACAGGTTAATGAGGGAGACGCCTTCAGAGTTAATTGCAGCCCTTAGAGTCCATTGTCCAATTACTTTTGGTCCCTTGAAAAAGAGGAGGCTATGCATTACAGAGCTATAATTCCTAAACCCTTTCTCCGATTTGGATGTGGAAACTCTCATATTGCAGCTGGGAGTGTGCACTTTCAGCTCATATTATATATATAATTGTATTTCTGAACATGTTTTTGTAAACAGCTAAAATAACAAAACTTGTGTCACTGTCCAAATATTTCTGGCCCTAACTGTATATACATGCACACATATACACACACATACACACATTCACATACGTACATGCACACACATACACATATACACACACACACATGCACACACATGCATGCATACATGCACATACACATGTGCACACACTCATGCACATATGCACAAACATGCACTCACACATACAGACTACATGCATACATACATACATACACACATACATGCACACATATCTACACAGACATACACGTATAAGCACATACATGCATACAGACATTCACATACATGCACACACATGCATATACATATACTCACATAAGCATGCACATGCACGTACACACATACATGCACATTCACACATGCACACGCATACACACATACAGACCCATACACATACATACACATGCACACATGCATATATGCACATACACACATATTCACACATACATACACACATACACATATACACATATGCACACATGCACATACAGTCATGGCCAAAAGTTTTGAGAATGATACAAATATTAATTTTAACAAAGTCTACTGCTTCAGTTTTTCTAATGGCAATTTCCATATACTCCAGAATGTCATAAAGAGTGATCAGCTTAACAGCAATTACTTGCTAAGTCAATATTTGCCTTGAAAATGAACTTTAACCCCCAAAACACATTTCAACATCATTGCAGTCCTGCCTTAAAAGGAGCAGCTAACATCGTTTTAGTGATTGTTCCATTAGCACAGGTGTGGGTGTTGATGAGGACAGGGCTGGCGATCAGTCATGATTAAGTAAGAATGACACCACTGGGCACTTTAAAAGGAGGCTGGTGCTTGGTATCATTGTTTCTCTTCAGTTAACCATGGTTATCTCTAAAGAAACACGTGCAGCCATCATTGCACTGCACAAAAATGGCCTAACAGGGAAGAGTATCGCAGCTAGAAAGATTGCACCTCAGTCAACAATCTAACGCATCATCAAGAACTTCAAGGAGAGAGCTTCCATTGTTGTCAAAAAGGCTCCAGGGCACCCAAGAAAGACCAGCAAGCGCCAGGACCATATCTTAAAACTGTTTCAGCTGTGGGATGGGACTACCAGCAGTGCCGAGCTTGCTCAGGAATGGCAGCAGGCTGGTGTGAGTGCTTCTGCACGCACTGTGAGGCGGAGACTCTTTGAGCAAGGCCTGGTTTCAAGGAGGGCAGCAAAAAAGCCACTTCTCTCCAGAAAAAACATCAGGGACCGACTGAAATTCTGCAAAAGGTACAGGGAGTGGACTGCTAAGGACTGGGGTAAAGTAATTTTCTCTGATGAATCCCCTTTTCGATTGTTTGGAACATCTGGAAAATAGCTTATTCGGAGAAGAAGAGTTGAGCGCTACCACCAGTCTTGTCTCATGCCAACTGTAAAGCATCTTGAAACCATTCATGTGTGGGGTTGCTTCTCAGCCAAGGGAATCGGCTCACTCACAGTCTTGCCTAAAAACACAGCCATGAATAAAGAATGGTACCAGAATGTCCTCCAAGAGCAACGTCTCCCATCTGTCCAAGAGCAGGTTGGTGCCCAACAATGCCTTTTCCAGCATGATGGAGCACCTTGCCATAAAGCAAAGGTGATAACTAAATGGCTTAGGGAACAAAACATAGAGATTTTGGGTCCATGGCCTGGAAACTCCCCAGATCTTAATCCCATTGAGAACTTGTGGTCAATCATCAAGAGACGGGTGGACAAACAAAAACCAACAAATTCTGGCAAAATGCAAGCATTGATTATGCAAGAATGGACTGTGATGAGTCAGGATTTGGTCCAGAAGTTGATTGAGAGCATGCCAGGGAGAATTGCAGAGGTCCTGAAGAAGAAGGGTCAACACTGCAAATATTGACTTGCTGCATTAACTCATTCTAACTGTCAATATAACCTTTTGGTACTCCTAATATGATTGCAATTATATTTCTGTATGTGATATAAACATCAGACAAACACAAATAAAAACCAGAGGGCAGCAGATCATGTGAAAATATAATTTTGGTGTCATTCTCAAAACTTTTGGCCATGACTGTACACCCACACATGCATACACACACATATACACATACATACATGTGCATACATGCACATATGCACATATACACATGCACACATATACACACACATGCACATATACAGTCACACACATACAGACACACAAACACACGTGGCTGCCATCTTTGGACACTCGGGTATCCAAAGATGGCGGCCATGTGAAAAGATTACAGCAATTACAGGATTACGTGGGAGGGGAGCTTGGTGGGAGCTAATAAAGTGGATAACGAGGTGTCTCTGTCTATTTTGTATTTAATAAAGGATTTCTCTCTGCGTGTGTTTTTTATTTTTAGTGAAAATATTACCAATAGCCAGCTGTCATACTGACGGCTGATATTAGCAATAGTGCTTGACGTCAGCTGCCAAAAAAAGCTGACATCAAGTCCTTTATACCTAGTCTGCCGCAGCTACATGGGAGCTGGAAGAGCAGGGTAACCACCAGTTTTGAAGTCTTTCTTGGAGGTGCCAATTCTGGGGTGTCTGCTGGCTACAATTTTCAGTGTGGGGGGCACAGAACGCTTGGGCCATACCACACTGAGAATTCCAGCCCCCAGCTGCTTGGGTTACCTTGGCTGGCAACAGAAAATATGGCGAAGCCCACGTAATTTTTTTTAGGTATTTATTTAAAGAACTGTATAAAAAAGGTCTCCCCAGTACTTTTCATTGGTAGAAAAGGTAACACCAGGCAGCAGATGTTGGCAGCCAGTAGCTGATTGGTTTAGCTGTGCTGGCAATAGAAAATACAGTGAAGTCCTACACATTATTTTACCAGGAAATTAAACACTTTAATATAAAAAAACCCACAAAAACAGGTTTTTAGCTAAAAAATAATTTATTTAAAAACATTGGGAGAGAGCACTGGAGGCAAGATATACAGTAGACAGTTGGGAGAAATGGCCATTGCTCCCAGCATCATAGAGCCCTGCCCATTGTGATGTCACTGCTCTCCCGATGCGATAGCATCGGTTTACATCTAGTATTACATATTTCAATATCTATATTACAATTCCCTATTCTGAACAAATACAACAGATACCACTTGGTGGCAGCATTAGTTGATGAACAAGCTTTACATCATTCATCATCTTCTCTTGTCATCCGTTTTTCATGCTATTCAGAGTAAAACTGTCTCTCCAGACCGATGGATCATCTAAATACAATCAATTCCAATATAATTCCAATATAACAGGGCTCCAATGACTTGCTTTTAAATAGAAGCTAACCCTTTTGTTAGTGACTTTGGAGCTGGATCTATATTTTACGAGTTGATTCACAGAAATGAACTATAAACACATATGAATGATATATTGTGTTGGCAATTACAATAATAAGGGCCAGGTCACAGTAGCGCATAGCATCAGATGCATTGTAGAATTGACACTTGGCTCAGACACTGCTACGAGTGACCAAGTGTCATTCACTGTGCTCATATAAAAATGCCAGGCTACAAAAATATCTGTAATATATGCATTCTTAATAAAATGTGTTTTTATTTATATAAGACATTATAATTATTATTATTATTATTATTATCATCAGTATTACTACTCATCATTGTTTCTCTTTTTTGCTAATTTTTGCAGTTTTAATAGTAATTGAAGACCCTCCATAACCTCATACAGGGGTGGGCAACTCCAGGTCTCGAGAGCCGCACACAGTCCAGGTTTTCTGGATATCCTTAGCATTTGACAGTTGGAATTATCACCTGTGCAGGAGATTCAATTACCAACTGTCAAATGCTAAGGATATTCAGAAAACCTGGACTGTGTGCGGCCCTCGAGGCCTGGAGATGCCAACCCCTGATCTGAAAGGTCTCTACAATATAGTACAGGTTTTGGAGACTATCTTTTATCACTCTTCATTAGTATTTTCATATTGAGCACGGTAATCAAATACATTTATTATTCTCTGGATTCCATAGCCCAGTTCTCAGAATTGTTGATTGCTGACTGCTAAGATCGCCATGGATAGGACATAACTTGTTATTTTAGGCTAAAAATACTTTAAAGCATAACCATCTTTTAAGTTTTAATTTTCATAAATTAATAAGATATCTGAAAAATAACTTTGTAATATATCTAAGGGCCCTTTCACATCAGCGTTTTTTGAAATTCGCGGCAGATGTGGTGAAAAAACCGCATCTGCCGCGTTTAACGCATAACCGCGTCACTTGCGGCACACTTGCGGCAAGCCCCATGCAATGTCTATGGGGCTTGCGGTAAGGGTGCGGCAAGTGCGGTTTCGGCACTTGCGGCAGGTGCGTCCGCGAAAAAAAAGTGCTGTCAGCCGCGGATTTTTTCGCAGCCGCACCTGCCGCGAGTGCCAAAAATGCACTTGCCACACCTGCCGCAAGTCCGCCTATACCTTGTATGGTGTTTACCGCAACCGCGCCGCAAGTGCAGCCAGTATGCGGTAATTGCGGCAGATGCGGTTTTTTCACCGCATCTGCCGCGATTTGAAAAAAACGCTGATGTGAAAGGGCCCTAAGAAGAGAAATCATTCATTCTTCAATCTTGCAATTTACAGGTTAAATGTATTCAGTGAATACATATTTTCCCATTACTGTGACAGGAGATGACAGTTGGTGTTCATAAAGTTCTATGGAGAATTGTAACTGTTTCTTCAGAAGAACTTGCAGTTGAATAGCTGTATCTTCCTCTCTAGAACTTCATGGAATATATACTTACCCAGTGACGTCTGTCTCCAACTTCTGTCTGTATGAGGCTGTATCCTAGAATTGCCTGTACTGCCAGAAGCAGTACTGTAAGCTGTAAAAAACACTTTATAAAGTTTAGAGATAACGAGTCCGGAGGGACTTACTGATTATGCAGTCCTCACTGTTCCTGGGGATCCTCTCTGCCTCCTGCCTCTTTGTGCCGCCTCCTGCATGTGATGTCAGTGCCAGAGCCTGCCCTGGTCCAGATTATGCTGTATGCATACAGCAGGGCGGGCTCCGGTGCTGACATCACATGAAGGAGGCAGCACAGAGAGGCAGGAGACGGCACAGAGAGCAAGGAGGCGGGGAGGATCCCCGGGAACAGCGAGGACTCCATAATCAGCAAGTCCCTCCGGACTGGTTATCTCTAAACTTTGTAAAGTGTTTTTTTACAGCTTACAGGGCAGGTAGAAACATGGGAGACCCCTTCCCTAAATGCAGCAAACATGCTGCATTCAGTGGTGCGTTGAGTTAGAAACGCACCAGGGGGTGACTGGTCCTCTTTAACATTAAAAACGGATGACAAAAGAGTTGAAAAGAATGATTTTACAATTTATTAAATGCATAATAGTAAGTATCATATAAAATTGGAGAAAGGTACACACAGAAGGGCTGACAATTTGCAATCAACATACAGAAAATGGGGAAAAGCAATAGGCTGAATAGCTAGTGATAGCACCTGTCCACAAATATGGTCTCCCTCATTAGCATACTGTATGTAAGAGTAAAATGTCCAAGCAATGCTTTTTTCAAATGTGCACAAATTAATATTAACACATACCTATATTAACATAATACAGAGTAAAAATGCAGCCTGTCGGGACTGGAGACCCCTGGTCAGGATTCCCTCTACGCACGTTTCACAGGCATTTGTGCTGCTTCGTCAGGGGGTACAGAAAAAGCAGGGGTTCCCAAGGTGCTCGGCCCTTTTGTCTGTACCTTTCTCCAATTTTATATGATACTTGCTATTATGCATGTAATAAATCAGAAAATCATCCTTTTCAGCTCTTTTGTCCTCTGTTTTTTAATTTAATTTTTAAGGCTTTCCCTGGCTGTGTGTCCACATAAATTTATATTAGAATCACTGCACACATACACTTAAGGAGTTTTTTGCTTGTTAGTGAAATTTATTGAAATAAGTGCTCTTATGGTACATTTACACGCGGCCACAGGAAAGTAGGAACAGGCAGGCATCGGACACAAATTGTGCCTGCCTTGAAAAGACCACGATGTGGCGGCGTGTAATTCAGGAGTTTCCTTCCTTCAGGGAAGACACAGGAAGGAAAGTCCTGAATTACACGCCGCCACATCGTGGTCTTTTGAAGGCAACAGGCACAATTTGTGTCCGATGCCTGCCTGTTACTACCTTCCTGTGGCCGCGTGTAAATGTACCATTATAGTGATTGCGACAGAATGACGTTTCGGTCAATCAAGACCTTGATCACATAAGTCGCCTTGAGCTATGTTGTGGTTCATGAAGGATGTGGTCCTTATGGTCAGTATAGGAACAGTGGGTATGCCCTTAGTAGTTCTGAACTGAGGGCTGTCCTGAACAGGGTAATGGTCACTTATGCCTTTAGTGGTCACTCCTCCTTGCTACAACTGAGTGTGAACACACCCCACCGCCGTGCCACCACCCCACATAGAGCGACTGCTCTGACCCTGGCTAACCTAAAGGCATAAGTGACCATTACCTTGTACAGGACAGCCCTCAGTTCAGAACTACTAAGGGCATACCCATTGTTCCTATACTGACCATAAGGACCACATCCTTCATGAACCACAACATAGCTCAAGGCGACTTATGTGATCAAGGTCTTGAATGACCGAAATGTCATTCTGTCACAATCACTATAAGAGCACTTATTTCAATAAATTTCACTAACAAGCAAAAAACTCTTTAAGTGTATGTGTGCAGTGATTCTATTAGACATTTATGTGGGACTTACGAGCCTCCTTCACTAGCACCATACCCCCACACCTATTGTGTGCTAGCCATTGAATCTCATACTATGGCTGTGTGTCCATTATCGAGACCCAGCCACTCTCCACTCTTATTGATATTGAGGTCAGTTCTGACACATGGTAAGGTTTTAATATTCAGGGAGTGGATAAGGACCTGTCCTGGGTATACCTTGTCGCGGTGGGATGGCGTTATGCTTTTTATTTTAATCAAAAATGTTTTTTACTAAGTACCCTATGTTATTTAAAAGCCCTTGCTTTTTATTTATCTATATACAAGAGGGCAATTGTTCAAATAATTGTTATCTTAGGTTTTAACCCTTCACTCTAGGAGATTTTCCATTTTTTTGCTTTCGTGTTTTCCTCCCCTTGTTCCAAGAGCCATAACTTTTTTATTTTATTTTTCCATAAATATAACCACACAATAGGTTTTTTATTTTGCAAGACAAGTTGTACTTTTGAATAACATTATTATTTGTATCATATAGTGTACAGGAAAATGGGGAAAAAAAATTTGAAGTGCACTTTTTATTATTTACCATGTTCACTACATGGTAAAACTGACCTGACAGTATTATTATAATCTTACCCTCAGACCCTCGCTTCCATTGTAAAGAACTCCATGACTAAATGGACTTAAAAATGTATGATTATTCCACTGCGCTGCAAAAGAAAATGCATGACCATGACCACCACCTAATATGTACACGTCTATTCCCTAACCTGGTCATGCCTACTAACCGGACACTGATACTGAAAGTATGCCATTGAATCGTTCAATAAAACAGTGCTGGAGTCAGCGCATGCGCATACCGCAAACATTGGCACCATTTTATTGAAGAAACTGTCTGTATGAATGTCAATATTCACCAGTTTGTTTCAGATGATATTCAAAGAGACAGTGTCTTCAAGAAAATGCGGTATGTGCGCTGACTCCAGTGCCATTTTATTGAAGGATTCAATTATAACGGGAACATAGTAATGTGCAAGTGCCAGCTATAGGGATAATGATGGTAGACATGGGGAAATTTAAATAAAGGGGGAAGAAAGCAGCCATGGGAGGAATAGAAAAAGAAGCCCAGACCCATAAAGTCTGGCACCAACACAGCAACATAAAGTAAGAACTCAGTTTACATCAAAAATGTGGTTTACAGAGACATTTTTGCATAATAAATACATTTCATTTTCAGCTAATGCTTAAATAAAATAAAAAATGTGGCAATAAAAATGCTTGCCACCCAGGTGAAGAATGGGTTCAATAGCTAGTATGTATAGTACCAAGAAAAAAATCTCTCTGCAGCACACAGCTACTACCAATATTGTACACATACTACCAAGCAATAAATGAGGTAAAAATTTTTAAAACTTACGTTTTTTTCAAAAAACTCATTATTCTTAATTTTTTATTTTCTGGGGTTCTTGGTACACACATTGGCCAATGTCTGCTTGCTCATCAACCACATCACGGTGCCCCCAGGTCTGATGCGTCCTGCGCTGACATTCCTGTCCTCCTTTTTCTCCCTGTCCCACTTCTAAGTGGGTGGACACCATCTCAACCTCAGACCACCTGTGGGTGATGAGGGTGCTAAGTGTAGTCATGGAGCCAGCAACTCCACATCTTATACATAAAACAGAAAAAAAGACAAAAAACAACAAAAAAACAACAACTGCACGGCACTCAAAGACATAATGTGAACTGGTGCTAGCAGTGACGCTGGGTCAAATACCAAGAAAAAAATCTCTCTGCAGCACACAGCTACTACCAATATTGTACACATGCTTTTTTTTTTTCTGTTTTATGTATAAAATGTGGAGTTGCTGGTTCCATGACTACACTTAGCACCCTCATCACCCACAGGTGGCCTGAGGTTGAGATGGTGTCCACCCATTTAGAAGTGGGACAGGGAGGAAAAGGAGGACAGGGATGTCAGCACAGGACGCATCAGACCTGGGGGCACCGTGATGTGGTTGATGAGCAAGCAGACATTGGCCAATGTGTGTACCAAGAACCCCAGAAAATAAAAAATTAAGAATAATGAATTTTTTGAAAAAAACATAAGTTTTTAAAATGTTTTCCTCATTTATTGCTTGGTAGCATGTGTACAATATTGGTAGTAGCTGTGTGCTGCAGAGATATTTTTTTCTTGGTATTTGACCCAGCGTCACTGCTAGCACCAGTTCACATTATGTCTTTGATTTTTTTTAGCATGTATAATAACAATAAAATATTTATTAATTTATGTAGCACTGTTAATTCCATGGCACCACATACATTTGCAACACTGTCCCCATTGGGGCTCACAATCTAAATATCCTATCAGTATGTCTTTGAAATGTGGGAGGAAACCACACAAACTCGGAAAGAACATACAAACTCCTTGCAGATGTTCTCCTTGGTAGGATTTGAACCCAGGACCCCAGTGCTGCAAGGCTGCAGTGGTAACTACTGAGCCACTGTGCCACCCATGTATATATTTATGTTGTTACAAAGCACTGTAATATATATATATACCGTATATACTCGTGTATAAGCCGACTTTTTCAGCCCAAAAATTGGGCTGAAAAGTCCCCCCCTCGGCTTATACACGAGTCATATACGTTTGTGTGAAGTGGGGGCTGTGTCCGGGAGCAGGAGGAGGCAGGAGGAGGCTGAAGGAGGTGGGGGAAGGCTGTAATATGAGCGTCTCGTCACGTGGAGCCGCTCATAACTTATTCATGATCTGCACTGCATCCCCCGCCCATCCGCGGCAGGAGCAGCGCATATGGCATTACAGGCTCTCCATCACAGTATGGCGCCCCCGCCACAGTAAGGCCTCCTCATGCTGCCGCTGCTCACTGTACAATGCATAGTGTTATTAGCTCTCACCCGCCGGCGGATCGCTCAGTGCATCCTCCCTGCGTATCATGTGACCGGCTGGTGACGTCATCGCGGTGAGCCCCGGTCACATGACAAGAAGCAGGAAGGAGGGAAGATGCACTGAGCAATCCGCCGGTGGGTGAGAGCTAATAACACTATGCATTGTACAGTGAGCAGCGGCAGCATGGGGGGGGGGGGCGGTACTGTGAGGGGGGGCGCCATACTGTGAGGGGGAGCCTGTATACCAGGGATGGGGTCCTGTATACACTGTGCTGGGAGCTGTATACACTGTGCTGGGAGCTGTATACACTGTGCTGAGGGCTGTATACACTGTGCTGGGGGCTGTATACACTGTGCTGGGAGCTGTATACACTGTGCTGGGAGCTGTATACACTGTGCTGGGAACTGTATACACTGTACTGAGGGCTGTATACACTGTGCTGAGGGCTGTATTGTATACACTGTGCTCGGGGCTGTATACACTATGCTGAGGGCTGTATACCTGTGCTGAAGGCTGTATACCACACTGCTGAGGACTGTATACCTGTGCTGGAGTCCACCCTCGGCTTATATTATATGCGAGTCAATACGTTTTCCCAGTTTTTGGGGGCAAAAGTAGGGGGGTCGGCTTATACACGGGTCGGCTTATACACGAGTATATACTATATATATATATATATATATATATATATATATATATATATAGATTAGTATATTGGTGCAGCACAGCTCCCCTAGGTGCTCAGCAGTCACAGCTCCTCTCCTCCTTGCTGTGTAAGTATACAAAATAAAGGACTGCAGCACTCTTCTTTGTGAAACAACCGCCTTTATTCGGCCATCAGGTGGGTGGTGACAACGTTTCGGGATCCTGTCCCTTTCTCTAGCCTTTTTTTTTTTTTGTCACCACCCACCTGATGGCCGAATAAAGGCAGTTGTTTCACAAAGAAGAGTGCTGCAGTCCTTTATTTTGTATATATATATATATATATATATATATATATATATATATATATAATCTACATAATATAACATGCAAAATACATCCTTATACATGAGTATCATAACTATAGTAATACACATGTATATGGACATATTTTTGAGGGTTTTTTCTAAATATCTAATATATTAAGCTGAGAGTATGTATGTGTGTATGTATGTATCAAGCCCCACCCAGTCCACATAATCCCATCCACTCCATGTAGCCACATTCACTCCATATACCCATGCCCACTCCACATGACAATGCCCATTTCACATGGCCACGCCCACCTCATCACAGAACCAGACAACATTCTATGGAGAGAGGAGCAAAAGGCAGAACCAGGTGACATTGTATGGAGGGAGAGGAACTAGAGGCAGAACCAGACAACATTCTATGGAGGGGGAGGAGCTAGAGGCAGAACCAGACAACATTCGATGTAGGGGAGGAGCTAGAAGCAGAACCAAACTACATTCTATGGAGGGAGAGCAGCTGGAGGCAGAACCTGACAACATTCTATGGATGGGAGGAGCTACAGCCAGAACCAGACAATATTCTATGGAGGGCGAGGATCTAGAGGCAGAACCACCAGACAACATTCTAGGAGGGGGAGGAGCTAGAGGCACAACAAGACAACATTCTATGGAGGGTCAACAGCTAGAGGCAGAGAATATAATGAAGATATGCTGGCACCTTCATCCGATGAAAAAGTTTTTACTTTATTATGTAATTCACAACATTAAAATAAAAGCATCTTGGTGGCTGAGCATGCCCCGTCATTCACTCCATATACCCATGCCCACTCCACATGACAATGCCCATTTCACATGGCCACGCCCACCTCATCACAGAACCAGACAACATTCTATGGAGAGAGGAGCAAAAGGCAGAACCAGGTGACATTGTATGGAGGGAGAGGAACTAGAGGCAGAACCAGACAACATTCTATGGAGGGGGAGGAGCTAGAGGCAGAACCAGACAACATTCGATGTAGGGGAGGAGCTAGAAGCAGAACCAAACTACATTCTATGGAGGGAGAGCAGCTGGAGGCAGAACCTGACAACATTCTATGAAGAAAGAGGACCTAGAGGGAAAACCAGACAACATTCTATGAAGGAGGAGGATTTAGAGGCAGACGTTTATGTGCAAAATACTCATTCTATTCTATTCTAACTAAGAACAGTCAGTTACTATGCCTGGGCAATGCCCCTCTCTACAGCTAGTGTATGTATTTATATAAACACATACACTACCGTTCAAAAGTTTGGGGTCATTTAGAAATTTCCTTATTTTTTAAAGCAAAGCACATTTTTTTTCAATGAAGCTAACATTAAATGAATCAGAACTACACTCTATACATTGTTAATGTGGTAAATGACTATTTTAGCTGCAAACCTCTTGTTTTTAATGCAATATCTACATAGGTGTATAGAGGCCCATTTCCAACAACCACCACTCCTGTGTTTTAACGGTACATTGTTTTTGCTAAATGAGTAAGAAGGCAAATGGATATTTAGGGAACCCTAGAAAACCCTTGTACAATTATGTTAGCACAGCTGAAAATGGTTTGGCTGATTAGAGAAGCTATAAAATTGGCCTTCCTTTGAGCTAGTTAATAATCTGGAATAGTGATAAGCGAGTATGCTCTGCGCTGCTCGGTACTCGCACGAGTATCACTGTACTCGGGCTACTCAGCGAGCACCGAGTAATCTTGCGATACTCGTGCTGTGCTCGTGGTCCTCATCCCTGCATGTTGGCGCTCTTTAGAGAGCCAGCCCACATGCAGGGATTGGCTGGCAGACCACTGCAATGCCACAGCCCTGTTAGTTGTGGCATTGCAGTGATTGGCCGGCCTGCACAGCGTGACCGAGCCTTTATAAGACCCGGCCGTGCTGTGCTCTGCACACAGCCATCCAGACAGTGAGTGTAGGGAGAGTGTCTGCTGCTGCTTAGGGACAGATTTGCGGCCCTCATAGATAGATCCGGAGCAGGGCTGCAAACTGCTGCTGACCACAACAGTCCTTCTCAGGACTAATCTAGGAGGATATAGGCAGGGTGATCCAGATCGGTATCCAAGCTTTTCTGTGACCATAACAGTCACCAGACTGTTGTACTTACTACCTTGATACAGGTTAGGGACTAAAATCCTTCTCTCCTGTGACCATAACAGTCACCAGACTGTTGTACTTACTACCTTGATACAGGTTAGGGACTAAAATCCTACTCTCCTGTGACCTGAACAGTCACCAGACTGTTGTACTTACTACCTTGATACAGGTTAGGGACTAAAATCCTTCTCTCCTGTGACCATAACAGTCACCAGACTGTTGTACTTACTACCTTGATACAGGTTAGGGACTAAAATCCTACTCTCCTGTGACCTGAACAGTCACCAGACTGTTGTCGCTGTATACAGGCAAAATGCGCAAGGGCGTTGGCAAGGGCAGTGGCAAGGAACAAGGAAGTGGACGTGATGGTGGTGCAGGCAGAGGCCGAGGTCGTGTGCAAGCACTAATTTCGCAACAACAAAGGGGCACATCTACTCGCTCGCACGTCCTGTCCCAAATTCTTGGGGCCCGCAGCAGTACACCGCTCTTGAACCAAGACCAGTGTCAACAGGTTGTTACTTGGATAGCGGATAATGCTTCAAGTCAGATGGGCACCTCCACAAACACCCTGTCTTCCACACGGTCAAGTGTCAGTAGCCGTGATACTGCACCGCACATTTCCCAACCTGATCCTCCTTCCTACCACCAGGCCGAGTACACGTCCACGGACATTACTGATCCCACACTAGGACACTCGGAAGAGCTGTTCACGTATCCATTCGCAGAATCTGGCCTCTCGCCAGCTCCTGTTGAAGTGGGTGATGAGGAGATGGTATGTACAGATGGCCAAATATTTGAGCAGCCACGTTCTCACGAACGGAACGTTGGCAACGTGTCTTAACAAGGGGTGGACGATGATGAGACACAATTGCCAGGAAGTCAGGAGGAGGATCAGGGTGCGGAAGAGGAAGACGACGTGGTGGATGATCCAGTAGCTGACCCAACATGGCAGGAGGATATGCAGAGCGAGGCCAGCAGTGCAAAGGGGGAGGGAGGCGTAGCATCCCAACAGGCAGTACGAAGCAGGGTCGTGTCCGCAGGCAGAAGGCAGCAAACCGTTCCCCGGAACAACAACACGATTCAAGGTGCCTGTGCAAATGTTGGAAGTCCTGGCCTGCCCTGCCGCTAGCGTTTTGTCAGAGCGTGTTTTCAGTGCCATAGGTGAATCATTACTGATAAACGCACCCACCTGTCAACTGAAAATGCTGACAGGCTGACTCTGATCAAGATGAAAAAGGGTTGGATTGGGCCAGACTTCACCACACCACCAACAAATGACAACTGAATTTAAATTTTGTTATGGGAATTTGCCATGTACCTCCACTCACCCATGGGTAACACACTTCTGGACTTTGGCTAATCGCTGGACTGCTCCTCCTTCTCCTCATTTGCCACCATGATGACCGTTACAATAGTTAGGCTGTTGTTTCAGGTATACCCCCAGTGGTAAATTTTTTCGCCCATTCTTTTAGAATGGGCATTACAACGACAGGAGGCACGCTCCTTTTCAATGGGAAAAATGTTTTTAGGCCCTCATGCACGTCTCTATCCAGGGACAATGTGGAGCCTCCCAATTTTTGGCTGCCCTGCCAAAGGGCTATACTACAATACACCCACTTGAGGTTTACAGGCCCTACTGCATGTCTGTATGCATGGGTTATTGTTGAACCTCCCAATTTTTGGCTGCCCTGCTAAAGGGCTATACTACAATTCACCCACTTCAGGTTTACAGGCCCTCCTGCACGTCTCTATCATGGGACAATGTGGAGCCTCCCAATTTTTGGCTGCCCTGCCAAAGGGCTATACTACAATACACCCACTTCAGGTTTACAGGCCCTCCTGCACGTCTCTATCATGGGACAATGTGGAGCCTCCCAATTTTTGGCTGCCCTGCCAAAGGGCTATACTACAATACACCCACTTCAGGTTTACAGGCCCTCCTGCACGTCTATATCATGGGACAATGTGGAGCCTCCCAATTTTTGGCTGCCCTGCCAAAGGGCTATACTACAATACAGAAAAACTCACCAAAATTGGTCGCTTTTTTTACCCCTTGCATCTAGCAGGTGGCTGCAGGGGTCTGTGTACCGGTGTCTAGACGCATGTGCTACCTCCTGGGGGAATCTGCAGCCACCTGCTAGATGCAAGGGGTAAAAAAAGCGACCAATTTTGGTGAGTTTTTCTCTTTTGATATTTAGTACCTATTCGGTTATTTTTGTCTAAAGCTAAATTATACATGTGTTATACATGTGGCTAGGTACTCGTGAGTGTAAGGGCCCTTGACGGTGGGTCACGAGCTTACGATATTCTGGCGCCATAATACCAACTGACACCTTACATCTTTATCTTAGTGTCAACCTGCATCTTTTTATCTTTTGCAGTTGAGGTTGTTTTCCTCTAGGGGGCGTCTGTCACTGTGTTGCATATATCAGTGCTGAACAGCCCGCCCGGTCTAATAGGAGGCGTCACCAATAGGCTGCTCAGACACTATGTAACACCTGAGTGTGGCAGGAGCCTAATGGTGTCCATGTGTCTGCATTCACCACCAGCCTCTCCCTGCATACATGGATGGTCGCTGGTTGCTACAAACCGCCCCCATGTTATAGGTTGCAGGGGTCTGTGTACCGGTGTCTAGACGCATGTGCTACCTCCTGGGGGAATCTGCAGCCACCTGCTAGATGCAAGGGGTAAAAAAAAGCGACCAATTTTGGTGAGTTTTTCTCTTTTGATATTTAGTACCTATTCGGTTATTTTTGTCTAAAGCTAAATTATACATGTGTTATACATGTGGCTAGGTACTCGTGAGTGTAAGGGCCCTTGACGGTGGGTCACGAGCTTACGATATTCTGGCGCCATAATACCAACTGACACCTTACATCTTTATCTTAGTGTCAACCTGCATCTTTTTATCTTTTGCAGTTGAGGTTGTTTTCCTCTAGGGGGCGTCTGTCACTGTGTTGCATATATCAGTGCTGAACAGCCCGCCCGGTCTAATAGGAGGCGTCACCAATAGGCTGCTCAGACACTATGTAACACCTGAGTGTGGCAGGAGCCTAATGGTGTCCATGTGTCTGCATTCACCACCAGCCTCTCCCTGCATACATGGATGGTCGCTGGTTGCTACAAACCGCCCCCATGTTATAGGTTGCAGGGGTCTGTGTACCGGTGTCTAGACGCATGTGCTACCTCCTGGGGAATCTGCAGCCACCTGCTAGATGCAAGGGGTAAAAAAAGCGACCAATTTTGGTGAGTTTTTCTCTTTTGATATTTAGTACCTATTCGGTTATTTTTGTCTAAAGCTAAATTATACATGTGTTATACATGTGGCTAGGTACTCGTGAGTGTAAGGGCCCTTGACGGTGGGTCACGAGCTTACGATATTCTGGCGCCACAATACCAACTGACACCTTACATCTTTATCTTAGTGTCAACCTGCATCTTTTTATCTTTTGCAGTTGAGGTTGTTTTCCTCTAGGGGGCGTCTGTCACTGTGTTGCATATATCAGTGCTGAACAGCCCGCCCGGTCTAATAGGAGGCGTCACCAATAGGCTGCTCAGACACTATGTAACACCTGAGTGTGGCAGGAGCCTAATGGTGTCCATGTGTCTGCATTCACCACCAGCCTCTCCCTGCATACATGGATGGTCGCTGGTTGCTACAAACCGCCCCCATGTTATAGGTTGCAGGGGTCTGTGTACCGGTGTCTAGACGCATGTGCTACCTCCTGGGGGAATCTGCAGCCACCTGCTAGATGCAAGGGGTAAAAAAAGCGACCAATTTTGGTGAGTTTTTCTCTTTTGATATTTAGTACCTATTCGGTTATTTTTGTCTAAAGCTAAATTATACATGTGTTATACATGTGGCTAGGTACTCGTGAGTGTAAGGGCCCTTGACGGTGGGTCACGAGCTTACGATATTCTGGCGCCATAATACCAACTGACACCTTACATCTTTATCTTAGTGTCAACCTGCATCTTTTTATCTTTTGCAGTTGAGGTTGTTTTCCTCTAGGGGGCGTCTGTCACTGTGTTGCATATATCAGTGCTGAACAGCCCGCCCGGTCTAATAGGAGGCGTCACCAATAGGCTGCTCAGACACTATGTAACACCTGAGTGTGGCAGGAGCCTAATGGTGTCCATGTGTCTGCATTCACCACCAGCCTCTCCCTGCATACATGGATGGTCGCTGGTTGCTACAAACCGCCCCCATGTTATAGGTTGCAGGGGTCTGTGTACCAGTGTCTAGACGCATGTGCTACCTCCTGGGGGAATCTGCAGCCACCTGCTAGATGCAAGGGGTAAAAAAAGCGACCAATTTTGGTGAGTTTTTCTCTTTTGATATTTAGTACCTATTCGGTTATTTTTGTCTAAAGCTAAATTATACATGTGTTATACATGTGGCTAGGTACTCGTGAGTGTAAGGGCCCTTGACGGTGGGTCACGAGCTTACGATATTCTGGCGCCATAATACCAACTGACACCTTACATCTTTATCTTAGTGTCAACCTGCATCTTTTTATCTTTTGCAGTTGAGGTTGTTTTCCTCTAGGGGGCGTCTGTCACTGTGTTGCATATATCAGTGCTGAACAGCCCGCCCGGTCTAATAGGAGGCGTCACCAATAGGCTGCTCAGACACTATGTAACACCTGAGTGTGGCAGGAGCCTAATGGTGTCCATGTGTCTGCATTCACCACCAGCCTCTCCCTGCATACATGGATGGTCGCTGGTTGCTACAAACCGCCCCCATGTTATAGGTTGCAGGGGTCTGTGTACCGGTGTCTAGACGCATGTGCTACCTCCTGGGGGAATCTGCAGCCACCTGCTAGATGCAAGGGGTAAAAAAAGCGACCAATTTTGGTGAGTTTTTCTCTTTTGATATTTAGTACCTATTCTATACTACAATACACCCACTTCAGGTTTACAGGCCCTACTGCACGTTTCTATCCAGGGACAATGTGGAGCCTCCCAATTTTTAACTGCCCTGCCAAAGGGCTATACTACAATACACCCACTTCCTTACAATGGGCACTTCAGGTTTACAGGCCCTCATGCACGTCTCTATCCAGGGGCATTGGTGAACCTCCCAATTTTAGACTGCCCTGGCAAAGGAAAATACTAGAATAGACCCAGTTCCTCAAAATGGGCACAATATGTCAAGACAGGGCTTCATGTACGTCTCTTCTCAGGGACATCGGAGTGCTGCACAATGTTTTCACGTAAAATCTTTCATGTCATCACAAAAAGTAACATACACCAGCTGTATCTCACTATTGGGTATGTGCCCTTAACATTTCCACCCTGAATATTCATTTTGGTGTCATTTTGGAAGGTTTTTTGGTGACTCCGTAAAATTGGCGTGAAACTCGGACAAGATTGTTCACAGCTGTGACTTTTGAGTGAGAAATGCTTCCAGGGGTCTTCCCCATGGTGTTGCCATGTCATTTCAGCACTCTTCTGAGACTTTTGTGACATTTTTAGGGTTTCTACATGCTGCCGGCAGTCATTTCATAAAAATACTCGGGTCTCCCATAGGATAACATTGGGCTCGGTACTCGGGCCGAGTACACGAGTATCTTGGGATGCTCGGCCCGAGCTTCAAGCACCCAAGCATTTTAGTACTCGCTCATCACTAATCTGGAACATTACATTACTTTGTTCTATGAAACTCTCAAAACGGCTAGAAAAAGAGAACTTTCATGTGAAACTCGACAGTCGGTCCTTGCTCTTAGAAATGAAGGCTATTCCATGTGAGAAATTGCCAAGAAACTGAAGATGTCCTACAACGGTGTATACTACTCCCTTCAGAGGAGAGCACAAACAAGCTCTAACCAGAGTAGAAGGAGAAGTGGGAGGTCAAGCTGCACAACTGAGCAACAAGACAAGTACATTAGAGTCTTTAGTTTGAGAAATCAACACCTCACAGCTCTTAAACTGGCAGTTTTATTAAGTAGTAGCCTCAAAATGCCAGTGTCAACGTCTACAGTGAATAGGTGACTCCGGGATGCTGGCATTCAGGGCAGATGGCAAAGAAAAAGACATATCTGAAACTGGTTAATAAAAGGAAAAGATTAATATGGGCAAAAGAACACAGACATTGGACAGAGGAAGATTGGAAAAAAGTTTTATGGACAGAAGAATCAAAGTTTGAGGTGTTTGGATCACACAGAAGAACATTTGTGAGACTCAGAACAACTGAAAAGATGCTGGAAGAGTGCCTGATGCCATCTGTCAAGCATGGTGGAGGTAATGTGATGGTCTGGGGTTGCTTTGGTGCTAGTAAAGTGGGAGATTTGTACAAGGTAAGAGGGATTTTGAATAAGGAAGCCTATCACTCCATTTTGCAACGCCATGCCATACCCAGTGGACAGCGCTTGATTGGAGCCAATTTCATCCTACAACAGGACAATGACCCAAAGCACACCTCCAAATTATGTATGAACTATTTAGGTAAGAGGCAGGCAGCTGGTATTCTATCTGTAATGGAGTGGCCAGCGCAGTTACCAGATCTCAACCCCATTGAGCTGTTGTGGAAGCAGCTTGACTGTTTGGTATGCAAAAAGTGCCCATCAAGACAAGCCAACTTGTGGAATGGGATTCAGGAAGCATGGGGTGACATTTCTCAAGATTACCTCAGCAAATTAACAGCTAGAATGCCAAAGATCTGCAAAGTTTGAAGGAGAAAATTATTTCAAATAAAAATCATTATTTCTAACCTTGTCAATGTTTGGACTATATTTTCTATTCATTTTGCAACTCATTTGATAAGTAAAAGTATGAGTTTCCATGGAAATAGGTGACACCAAACTTTTGAACGGTAGTGTATACACAGCGGAGGGGATCTGTCCTTGAAAATAATCTGCAGTGGTGTACCACCAACAGTTCCTGCATTACTGCATTACGCGTAATAAGGTGCATTAGATTGTCTCAATAGTTTTACAGCACCTTGTGAAAGTATTTGGCCCCCTTGAACTGTTCAAACCTTTTGCCACATTTCAGACTTCAAACATAAAGATATAAATTCTAATATTTTTGTGAAGAATCAACAACAAGTGGGACACAATCGTGAAGTGGAACGAAATTTATTGGATATTTTAAACTTTTTTAACAAATAAAAAACTGAAAAGTGGGGTGTGCAATGTTATTCGGCCCCCTTGAGTTAATACTTTGTAGTGCCACCTTTTGCTGCAATTACAGCTGCAAGTTGCTTGGGTATGTCTCTAATGGCCACTTTACACACACCAACTTATCTGTCCAACTTCTGAACAACTTACTGGTTGCAGTGAAATCATGGACATATGGTTCCATTTGTACACAGCCACAAAATGGAGCAATGTGTCCATGATTTCACTGCAACCAGTAAGTTGTTCAGAAGTTGGACAGATAAGTTGGTGTGTGTAAAGTGGCCCTATCAGTTTTGCACATCGCACTGAAATTCTTGCCTATTCTTCCTTGCAAAACAGCTCGAGCTCAGTGAGGTTGGATGGAGAGCGTTTGTGAACAGCAGCTTTCAGCTCTTTCCACAGATTCTCGATTGGATTCAGGTCTGGACTATGACTTGGCCATTCTAACAGCTGGATACGTTTATTTTTGAACCATTCCATTTTAGATTTTTGCTTTATGTTTGGGATCATTGTCTTGTTGGAAGATAAATCTCCGTCCCAGTCTCAGGTCTTTCGCAGTCTCTAACAGGTTTTCTTCCAGAATGGTCCTGTGTTTGGCTCCGTCCATCTTCCCATCAATTTTAACCATCTTCCCTGTCCCTGCTGAAGAAAAGCAAGCCCAAACCATGATGCTGCCACCACCATGTTTGACAGTGGGGATGGTGTTTTGAGGGTGATGAGCTGTGTTGCTTTTACGCCAAACATATTTTGCATTGTGGCCAAAACGATTTTGGTTTCATCTGACCAGAGCACCTTACTCCACACGTTTGGTGTGTCTCTCTTTTTATGGATATCTTTGAGAAATGGCTTTCTTCTTGCCACTCTTCCATAAAGGCAAGATTTGTGCAGTGGACAACTGATTGTTGTTCAATGGACAGACTCTCCCTCCTCAGCTGTAGATCTCTGCAGTTCATCCAGAGTGATCATGAGCCTTTTGGCTGCATCTCTGATCAATCTTCTCCTTGTTTGAGATGAAAGTTTAGAGGGACGGACAGGTCTTGGTAGATTTGTAGTGGTCTGATACACCTACCATTTCAATATGATCGCTTGCACAGTGCTCCTTGAGATGTTTAAAACTTGGGAAATCTTTTTGTATCCAAATCTGGCTTTAAACTTCACCACAACAGTATCTCGGACCTCCCTGGTGTGTTCCTTGGTCTTCATGATGCTCTCTGCACTTGAAACAGAACCTTGAGACTATCACAGAGCAGGTACATTTATACAGAGACTTAAGTAGAATCCACCTGTGTGTAATCATCATTACCAGTCATTTAGGACAACATTGGATCATTCAGAGATCCTCACTGATCTTCTGGCATGAGTTTGCTGCACTGAAATGAGAGGGACCGAATAATATTGCACGCCCCACTTTTTGTCTTTTATTTGTTAAAAAAGTTTAAAATACCCAATAAATTTCATTCCACTTCACGATTGTGTCCCACTTGTTGTTGATTCGTCACAGAAAATTAGAATTTATATCTTTATGTTTGAAGCCTGAAATGTGGCAAAAGGTTGAAAAGTTCAAGGGGGCCAAATACTTTCACAGCACACTGTAAGTAGCAGAAAAAAGAACATTGTGACCTGTCAGTCCACTGCAATCTTCCCTAATGTAAATGAATAGTAATGCGCATGTTTTTTGTAGTGTTATGTGAGGAGAGAGGAGACAGACGTTATACTACTTCCTCTACTACAGTTCCACTTTCTGTAATTTTTTCCGTCCCTTGATAAACACTGGAACACACCCAAAAGAACATGTCAAAAGAACCTTAAAGGGAGCCTGTCAGGAAATGCTATTTAGGCTGGGGTTCCGCTAGTGTATTTCATTAGATGCTTAAGCATCAGTTGTGATATGCTAATGAAATTCGGCTCAGGGTCTGCTGTGATCTTGAGTCAAGTGTCATTCAACTATGAGCTGATTCTGAGAACGGCTGACAGTTGCCAAGGAAAGGAGAGATTAATCTCTTTATCTTCTCCACTGTCAGTCTCAGTATATATCCCACTGTACATGGATGACTTCCAAGTGCAGTGCGATGTTTTACACACCCCCATAAACTTGTATGGATGCATGTGGTCAGAGACTCTATCAAACACAGCACGCTGAGATTTTTTCGTCATGTCGCCAAGGCATGAGAAAAAAATAGCAGATGGACCCTGCCTCATTGTTTAACAACAGTGCGAGTGCAATACGATGTTTATTTTCTAAATTTCTATTTCTAATTTCTAATTTGTATTAACCACTTAAAATAAAACAAACAATACATGTTTGGTACTATATCTACGTAATCACACTGCACGTTATGTTTTATGGTAAAACAAATGTTGTAAATAAAAAATACAAAAAACAATTGCAAACTTTCACTTTAGGGTGTGTTCACATCTGGGTATATAAAATTGTCTAAATTTTAAGTCAGAAAAGCAGGAGAGTGTCATGAGGTTTTACCTCACCTAAAATCTGTAGGTCATGTGTATGTCGTGCGAGTGCTATGCAAGTGTGCTTTTTTTTCTCACCTATAATCTGTATGTCATGCCAGTCTTATGCGAGTGCTGTGTTAGTGTACGCTTTTTTCTCACCTTACAAAAAAAAAAATCACACTTTCAGACCACCCACATGACATGCGGATGCTAAGCAAGAAAAAACGCACACTCACATGATATATGGAGGTAGGTGAGGAAAAAAAACACATGAGACTCTCCTACTTTTTCTGGCTGACAGTCTAGGCGATTTTATATATGCAGATATGAACGCAACCTTATTGCTATTTCGCCACACTTACATTTTTGTTATCGCTAACTATTTCATCACGTGATTAAAATATATCTGTCATTCAAAAGTACACAGCTCATTGTGTAAAAAACAAGCCCTCATATGGTTATAATGGCAGAAAAATAAATAAAGTTATGACTCTTGGAATAGGAGTAGGAAATATGAAAAAAAAATATAGGAAAAAAAAATTGCATGGTTCTCAAAGGCTTAGGGTATGTTACATTCAGTATTTGGCTGCAGAAATTTATGCACCACATCTGCACCTCCTGGCAGGAAAAATGCACCAAAACCGCAATGCATCTTTGCTGCATTTCTTATGTGTTTTTCATGCATTTGGGGTGGGGAAATGCTGCAAAAACACTGCAAGAATTGACAGGCTGCAGATTTATTTCTGCATCAAATCCGAAGGGAAAAAGAGCAACATGTGCACAAAACTTCAGGATTTTCATTGACTTTGCTGGCATATGGATTTGTATGCAGTTTTGTGACAAATATACACTATAAAATGCATTTAAAAAACACAATAAGACAGTCGTTCAGCGCATGGAACCATACAAAAACTACAAACACCCGCCTAGATAAAGAATGAAAGACGAGGGGACAATATGCAAACAATCTCACATGGTCAGACAGAGCTGAAACTCACAACTAAGCCTCCCCTAGCGAAGGAGACCAGGAGGCCCTTGAACGTTTTTTTTCCCCTAATGTTTTATTATACATGCCTAACCTGTACCCAAAACAACTTGAGAAGCAAACTATGATGACCTATGTTACCCACCTAGATGCAGACACCTCACACCATGACATAATAGTACACACATAGAGTATGTCAAACCAGGCCAGCTCCAAAATAACTCAAAACTGGGATGTACCCGGTCAAAACCCCATTATGATAATAGTATCATGGAACGTTATGGTACTGAGGTCCTCTCAAAAACATATCAGGGTTCTCAGCATTTAAAATAATTAAAACCAGACATAGTCATCTTGCAAAATACTTACCTCTCTGCAGGGCCGGCGTTAGGGGGAGGGGGGGGAGGCAGACTGGGCAGTTGCCCAGGGCCCCCACTCTCTTAGGGGCCCCCAAAGGAGCTGAACTGGAAATAGCAATAAAACAGTTAAAAAGAAATAAAAAATACACATATTTGGTATCGCTGCGTTCATAAGAATCTGGGCTATCAATATATATATGAAATAAATTAATCCAATTGGTAAATGATATAACGCGAAAAAAATAAAAACGCCAGAATTATGTTTTTTGGGCCACCACATTGTTACAATATCAGAAAAAGGCGAATAAAGTAAATTTTTACTTTTATCATTTTTTTTTTTTTACAAATTTCTGGGGGGGTTTTATGATTGAAATAAAAAAAAATGTCCTGTATCTTATTCTGAGTACAGCTCAACAACCGTTTGGGTGCTCTGGGGAAAAAAAGGCTGCAGAGTCTGTAAATATAGCCCCGACACACAAAAAAGATGAGGAGATTTTTGGTATCTTTCTGTGTTCTTTATTATAAAGGTTGACAAGAACAAGTGTATCACACAACGTTTCGGCTCAAGGCGAGCCTTTCTCAAATGAATCTTGTGGATGTGGTTAGAGTACGTGGGTAGGTTCCCACATGAGCATCCGCTCAGGCCAGTACCCTCAGGGGATACTCAGCAGGTGACTCCGTCCTAAATTCTTAGTGCAAGTGTAGCAGCAGCATAGTGGCTGGTCTGTATGGAGGGACAGGAGCCTTTCCCTGTCCCTCCATACAGACCAGCCACTATGCTGCTACACTTTAACTAAGAATTTAGGACAGAGTCACCTGCTGAGTATCCCCTGAGGGTACTGGCCTGAGCGGATGCTCACGTGGGAACCTACCCACGTACTCTAACCACATCCACAAGATTCACTTGAGAAAGGCTCGCCTTGAGCCGAAACGTTGTGTGATACAACTTGTTCTTGTCAACCTTTATAATAAAGAACACAGAAAGATACCAAAAATCTCCTCATCTTTTTTGTGTGCCGGGGCTATATTTACAGACTCTATATCTTATTCTGACCTAGATAATCAACTTATGAAGTCAATTTTGCCATATAGTTAACATGATAAATAAAAAACTAAAAAATAATTGTGGAATTGCACTTTTTTTTGCAATTTCAAAGCACTTGGAATTTCTTTCTCATTCTCCAGTACATTTTGTGGTAGAATGAATGATGTAATTCAATAGTACAACTCATCCCGCAAAAAACAAGCCCTTGTACGGCTATGTGGCAGGTAATAAAAAAAGTTATGGCTCTTGGAAGAAGGGGAGGGAAAAAAAAAAAAAACGAAAAATCGCTCAGTGGTAAAAGTTATAAGATCCTTGTAATTGGCATATAATAGCAGAAAGGAGCGCCCCCCACAGGCTTCAGTCTTCACATGTTCATGATGGGAGTAATTAGAGTGAGGGGACCTCCTTAATTCCTACATTTGTTGCCAGTTATCAAACAGAACTTACAAGGCATTAAAGGGGATGTCCAGGATTAATAAAACTTTACTACATTCTTTCAAAAACAGCACCACCAGGTGTACAGGTGGCATGTGGTATTACAGCATAGGATCATTCCTTTCAATTGAGCTGAGCTGCAATATCACACACAACCTGTAGACAGGGGTGGCACTGTTTTTGAAAGAAATCAGTCATGTTTATAGAATTCTGGACAACTCCTTTAAGGTCAATATTTCCACTAGTGACCCCAGAACAACACAAGACCACCAGGATGGGGCTCAATTCAAATGTATTTGTTTTATAGTATAAAGGATATAGCCGATCTTGTTAAAGATGACATTTAAGTAGATGATCCTATGAAATCATTGTTCTTACTGAATCTCCAGTTTGTAAATCCTATTTTGTTAAACACAATATAAGAAGTCCTGTGTTCAGAATCCCCACCTCTTTGTCCGAGGATAAGTGGTTAGAAAGAGCGACTATCCCTGGAGGAGCCGTGCTGTGTGACACAGACAATGTTGGGAGAGGGTGTGTGTGTCTGTGTGTTGTACTTGGTGTATACGTGTAATATATAGTGTTTGCGTCACATACCGTATGTTGCGTGTATGTAACATCTACATTTATAAATCCCAGCAGCACAGATTAGAGTTCCTAGATGTAAACAGGTCGGCAAACGCCCAACAAATGAGTAAAATGCGGCTCATCATCGGGTGATTGGATTGTTTATGGAGGAACAAAAATCCTTGCTCTCGACAGCACATCGCCTGCTGCAAACTGCAGGAGTGCTGCCGATAACAAGTGGCGTAACTTCAGGCCCTGTGGCCCCGATGCGGAAGCTCCAACGGGGCTCCCAATTATTGCAAATCTTTAAGGGTACCTTTACACACAGCAACTTTTCTAGGAATTTCACTGGCAACTTACTGGTTGCAGTGAAATCATGGAGACATTGTTCCATTTGTACACAGCAACAAGATAGAACAATGTGTCCATGATTTCACTGCAACCAGTAAGTTGCCAGTGAAATTCCTAGAAAAGTTGCCGCATGTAAAGGTACCCTAAAAGTATTAGTCTTTTTCTATGGGCCATAGGGACTTTTGGGGTCCGGGTGTGATTGCAACCCCTGCACCTATTGTAGTTACGCCCCTGCCGATAATAAGATACTGTAGAGGACAGATTGCTCTACTGGTGATTGCTCTGTACCCATCATTCTTCATCATCTTGTGTAAAAAGTCTGGAAACAAGCGCTGAATGACTTGAATATTATAAATTGCACTCATTTACCAGTCTGAAGTTGGCCCTTGTAAATGTACCCTAAATGTCTGAGTGTGATAGTGCAATATGTGAGCAGTTAGGGCCCATTTTAACGTTTTGCCCAGGGCCCCACTTTGCCTAAAACCGTCCCTGCCTCCCTGAGAAAGGTTTCCCCCGAATTCGTAAACTATGGGTGGACGAGGTGATCGGTTGCCGTTAAAGCAGGAGTTCTGATTCTAATCATTAAACATTTCACACACCAGACCATTAGTCAGCAAACAGACCAGGAGGGCAGTCTAAAGGTACCTTCACACACGGCAATTTCACTAGGAATTTGCTGGTTGCAGTGAAATCATGGACACATTGTTCCATTTGTACACAGCAACAAAATAGAACAATATGTCCATGATTTGACTGCAACCAGCAAATTGCCAGTGAAATTGCCTAGCGATATTGCCGGGTGTGAAGGTACCTTTATACAAATAACATTATCCACACCAGGCAGTACGTCAGTATATCAGGTGAGCTGAAAAAGTATATACTAATTTGATACTCAACCCCACAAGAACAAAGAAGTATGGACCTCAAAACAGTCAGAATTTAACCATTATGCAGACATGAGAGAAAAACTCTTCATGTCAGAAAGTGAAGCCCTTATAGACACGGAAACAAAGCCAGGAGGCCAACCTAGCAAGGAGTAAGAGGACAAGCGCGAACAAGGATATCCAAAGTGACCCACGGGGTATACATGACATTTTAGGTCAAGACGGGGGGAGGGGCGCACTGCTTATTATATGAAATAAAGGCGGGTGCTCACCGTACCAACTGGAGCATACAGAAATGGGAGCAAAAGAAGACAAGGTACGTATGGGAGCAACAACAGTTCAAAATATCGACAAGTAGACAAAAAATTGTGTGATATATCAAGAGAATTTCTCGCCCCCATACACTTGCATTGCGCTGACGCGCGTCAGCATGCTGCGACTGCACTCGCTTCTGACTCGCAATGTGAGTTAGTTGCGGAGGACTCGCACCAGTGTGCCCTGCCTGATAGGGTAACAGCCTGAAGAGGAGAAGAGGAAATAATGGGAACCCTGTCTAGTTCCCTTATCCAGAGGGAAGATTTTAATAAGAATCCTGGGGAGTATGCAGTTGTGGCCAAAAGTATTGATACCCCTGCAATTCTGTCAGATAATACTCAGTTTCTTCCTGAAAATGATTGCAAAAACAAATTCTTTGGTATTATTATCTTCATTTAATTTGTCTTCAATGAAAAAACACAAAAAGAATTGTCCTAAAGCCAAATTGGATATAATTCCACACCAAACATAAAAAAGGGGGTGGACAACAGTATTGGCACTCTTAGAAAAATCATGTGATGCTTCTCTAATTTGTGTAATTATCAGCACCTGTAACTTACCTGTGTCACCTAACAGGTGTTGGCAATAACTAAATCACACTTGCAGCCAGTTGACATGGATTAAAGTTGACTCAACCTCTGTCCTGTGTCCTTGTGTGTATCACATTGAGCATGGAGAAAAGAAAGAAGACCAAAGAACTGTCTGAAGACTTGAGAAACCAAATTGTGAGGAAGCATGAGTAATCTCAAGGCTACAAGTCCATCTCCAAAGACCTGAATGTTCCTGTGTCTACCGTGCGCAGTGTCATCAAGACGTTTAAAGCCCATGGCACTGTGGCTAACCTCCCTAGATGTGGACGGAAAAGAAAAATTGACGAGAGATTTCAACACAAGATTGTGCGGATAGTGGATAAATAACCTCAACTAACATCCAAACAAGTTCAAGCTGCCCTGCAGTCCAAGGGTACAACAGTGTCAACCCGTACTATCCGTCGGCGTCTGAATGAAAAGGGACTGTATGGTAGGATACCCAGGAAAACCCCACTTCTTACCCCGAGGCATAAAAAAGCCAGGCTGGAGTTTGCCAAAACTTACTTGAGAAAGCCTAAAACGTTTTGGAAGAATGTTCTCTGGTCAGATGAGACAAAAGTAGAGCTTTTTGGGCAAAGGCATCAACATAGAGTTTACAGGAGAAAAAAAGAGGCATTAAAAGAAAAGAACACGGTCTCTGCAGTCAAACATGGCGGAGGTTCCCTGATGTTTTGGGGTTGCTTTGCTGCCTCTGGCACTGGACTGCTTGACCGTGTGCATGGCATTATGAAGTCTGAAGACTACCAACAAATTTTGCAGCATAATGTAGGGCCCAGTGTGAGAAAGCTGGACATGGGTCTTCCAGCAGGACAATGACCCAAAACACACTTCAAAAAGTACTAGAAAATGGTTTGAGAGAAAGCACTGGAGGCTTCTAAGGTGGCCAGCAATGAGTCCAGACCTGAATCCCATAGAACACCTGTGGAGAGATCTAAAAATGGCAGTTTGGAGAAGGCACCCTTCAAATATCAGGGACCTGGAGTAGTTTGCCAAAGAAGAATGGTCTAAAATTCCAGCAGAGCATTGTAAGAAACTCATTGATGGTTACCAGAAGCAGTTGATCGCAGTTATTTTGGCTAAAGGTTGTGCAAGCAAGTATTAGACTGAGGGTACCAACACTTTTGTCTGGCCCATTTATGGAGTTTTGTATGAAATTATCAATGTTTTGCTTTCTGCTTCATTCTCTTTTGTGATTTTTCATTGAATTAAATGAAGATAATAATACCAAAGAATTTATGATTGCAATCATTTTCAGGAAGAAACTGAGTATTATCTGACAGAATTGCAGGGGTGTCAAGACTTTTGGCCACAACTGTACTTGGGCCCTAGGAGCTGAGTATACTTTTCGTATATAATTAAAGAAGGTGCCAAATAGTGTTATTTTTGTTAAGACGTCAAATAACCATTCCCATTTTATGTTATTGAAGGTCTTCTCCACATCCATTCTTATGATCGCTGGGTTGGTTTAGTCATTATTGGCACAGTGGAATTTGTCTAGTACCAATAGTACTTTTCTAATAATTAGAGTGGCTAATTGACCTTTTATAAAGCCCACCTTAGCAGATGAGATAAGTTAATATCTACAGTCCCCCACCTTATCTGCCATTATTTCCCAAATAATGCTGGCATCTGTGTTTAATAGCAAGATTGACCTATAGGAGTTGGATGAAAGTGGGTCTTTTCTTGGCTTTAGTGTAAGTTTAATGGCCACTTTACATGCGGCAACAGGAAGATAGAAACCGGCAGGTGTCGGAGACAATTGTACCTTTTACCTTCAAAACACCTTACAGATATCTGAATTATATGCAGCCACTTCAAGGTGTTTTGAAGGTAAAAGGTACAATTGTCTCCGACACCTGCCGAATTTCTATCTTCCTGTTGCCGCGTGTAAAGTGGCCATAATGTATGCTGTGTTTGCTAGTGTGGATGCTAGATCCACGTCCATCAGTTTGTGAGATGGGTTTGTTCAGCATGTCTTTTTGTTTTTCTGTGAAGGTGGGCATTAGAGATGAGCGATGTTCGTTTCGAAATGATTGCCAATTTCAAATTCGAGCTGTTTTGGGTGGTGTTCAAGTCATTCGAGGAATGCGATCAATTTGCTTCAAATTCAGCAGTTCGAGGTTATGTTCGATAACAGTTCATTGACCAAAAGCGTAACTGGATTTTCACATTAATACTGTTATTGAATGTTAATATCCAGTTTCAGTGTATAGTGTGCGGGAAGGGGGGGGGTTTAGTTCAGTGCTGCTGAAATAATGCCGATCTCCATTTTTATTTCTCCTAACTGCATATACAGTGGGGCGGTGCAGGCTGTCAGCCAATCACACACACAAAGCAAAGTGCATTTTTTGCACACAAGCAAGGGCATGTGTCATTGCGTGTGTATGTCATATGTCCTTGCCCTATAAGACCCAGCCATTTTCCCCATCGCTGCCATTACCTCAGTGCTGCAATTGTGTGTCAGTCAGGCACCGCTACTGCTGCTGTGGGCGCTATAAAGTGTGACTTAGACAGATAGTGAGTGAATCTCAACTTAGATAGACAGATAGGTTTAGGGAGTAGGGACTTGTTGGACTTGGAATATCAGCCCTTTTGAGGGCTAGGTTAGAGCAGTTGCTATTAATTTTTGCCAGGCAGGTGTGTACCAGTGCTGTGCAAATGTTTTTCACAGCATCTGGCCAAATCTAGCTCAGGCAATCCTTTTGGGCAGGTAGTGTAGCACTGTTGTGAAGAAAGCTACACCACCTGTCTTCAGTAGTCAATTTTTTTACTGCAGCTAGCCCAGTCACTCCTTTTGGGCTAGTAGCAGTGTCTGGTAGTCAGCGGTGTAGCCCAGCTGTAAAGTAAGCTGCACCACCTGTCTATCCAGTAGCCAATTTTTTACTGCAGTTAGCCCAGTCAATCCTTTTGGGCTAGTAGCAGTGTCTGTTAGTCAGTGGTGTAGCCCACTTGTGAACCAAGTAACACTGCCTGTCTATTTCATACTAATTTTTAACTGCATCTAGCCCAGGTAATAGTTTGGGCCTAGTAGCAGTGTTTTTTAGTGAGTGGTGTAGCCCACTTGTGAACCAAGTTACACCGCCTGTCTATTTCATACTAATTTATAACTGCATCTAGCCCAGGTAATAGTTTGGGCCTAGTAGCAGTGTCTGTTAAGGTACCTTTACACGCCGCAACTTTTGGCAGCGATAGGAGGCAATCTAACGTGCGCGTGCACATTTTTCATGGTTGCCTCCGAACGCCGAAGGCACTTTTACACGCCGCAATTTCGCCCTCAACCTAAGGTGATGTGTCGTCCCGGAAGTTCCCCCACCATCAGCGGGAAACATCCGGTAGACTCCCGACGCCTCTTCACATGCCGCAATCCCCAAAGGAATGTGGGCGTACCTGTTCAGCGCGGCGAGAACATAGTCGTGCCAAATTGTTGTACACCGCGCCCCAAACAAAATCATTGGACAACACAATAGCGTTATGATTGGCCAGCCTGCTCTGGAAGGCTGGCTAATACATGACGCCATTGCCATTGTGTGGTGGTGAATGGTCAGCTGTTCAAATATGGCGCCCTGTGAAGTGATAGCCAATGGAAACACAGTAGCCACCACCAATCATCGCTGACGGGGCGCGGTCTCCAGCACGCTGTGGCATGCCTACGGGAAATCACTAGGCGACGCAGATTCCATCCCTATCACCCCTTCACACGCCAAAAGCCGGGAATTTCGCCTTCATGATTGCCTCTGATTTTGGAGCAGTGCTGTGAAATCGGAACCAGGCGCAACCTTTTTGATCGCCGCCAAATTCCCCAATTACACGCCGCAATTTCAAGGCAATTTCACGGCGATGGTGACGGTCAGATTTCTCGCCGCGGTTGCGGTGTGTAAAGGTACCCTTACTGAGTGGTGTAGCCCACTTGTGAACCAAGCTACACCGCCAGTCTATTTCATACTAATTTTTAACTGCATCTAGCCCAGGTAATAGTTTGGTCCTAGTAGCAGTGTCTGTTAGTCAGTGGTTGTCCAGCAATTTTTAACCCACTATCCCGGCGTAGATGGGCTTCTGCAGAGGGCACGGTCGCTGTGTGCTCACTTCCGCCGTTTGTATCCCGCAGCTCAATGACTTGCATCGCTCCAGAAGTCTCTCGGCCTGCCGGTTCACCGTCTGAAATGCGATGTGCCAACACGCTGGAATTCGACTCTGCACATGTTGCAGCGACTGTGGCAGCACCGCTGAGCCCTGGTGCAATACGTTATGATGTATAGCCTGGGCCAACGAGATCCAGAGGTGGGGCATATCACGCTGCAGGAGTCGTCTCAGATCAAGGACCTATGCACCCTTCTGCACAGTTTTGAAATGACGACGAAGATGTTTAGCGCTGATGATGCCATTATCAGCATGACTATTCCGGTCATCTACATGCTGGAGCACACTCTAAACAGTGTACGGAGTCAGGTGGTGGGACAAGAGGAGGGTGAGGAAGTACAGGAGGAGTCATATGCGGAAGGGATAACAAGATCTCCAATGTCCAGCCGGTCAGCAGCACCAAGGCGGCAGGCATGGGAGGGAGGGGGTATTGATATTAAAATTGATGTTCTCCCTGACGGCAGAATAACCACTGATGTATTTAGGAAACCAACCGCTACTAATTCCTTCTTATATGCAGATTCATCCCATCCAGTATCCATGATTAAAGGAATTCCAGTAAGCCAATATCTGAGAATTAGAAGGATTTATTCCAATGAAGAGACCTTTCAACAGCAATCCCAGGATCTAAGGAACAGATTTCAGGCAAGAGGCTATGGACAGAGAAGTATCAAACGAGGCTACAGAAGGGCTATGGCAACAAACCGTAACGAACTTCTATATCCGAAAAAGAAGGACAATAAAGATGAAATGAAGGTAAGATACATTACCACTTTTAACAACAAGTGGAATGATCTTAAGCGTATTCTATATAAACACTGGTCAGTGCTTCACACTGATCCAGTATTAAAAAATGTTCTTCCGGAAAATCCCTCTATGGTAGCTAGACGTTCTAGGAACCTGAAAGATGTCCTAGTACATAGCCACTATCAGCCTGGAAAAAATAAAAAAGAGGATCTCTCTGGACGATTGGATTTACAAGGTTTCTATCCATGTGGACTTTGCAAAGCCTGCAGTAATTGTTTGAAGTCCAAATCCTTTGACAATCAGGGACGAACCAAGAGTTTTAAAATCTTGAAACACCTGACTTGTTCGTCCAAAGGGATTATCTATGTAGGAGAATGTCCCTGTAAAAAACTGTATGTTGGGATGACAATCAGGGAAGCAAAGATCCGAATAAGAGAACATTATTTGGATATAGAAAAAGCTAAGAAAGAAACGGATGTGTCTAAACTTAAAACTCTTCCAAGACACTTTAAAGTATTCCATCAATGTAATCCCACTTTGCTTAAATTTAAGGTGATTGATCAGGTGGATCTTGGACCAAGGAGAGGAGATCTAAGCCATAGGTTGGCCGCTGGATATACAGATTGGGCACGTTGGCACCCCATGGGTTGAATGAGAACCATGGATTTGGTGCCTTTTTATAAAGGTTAGCGTAGGTTTATCAGCTAGGGATTAGGATGATCAATGGGCTTTCGTTTTAATTAATTAAAGTATTATTTGATTATTAATTATTGTTTTTATTTATTTTTATTATATATAGGTTCATATTGTCTCCAGGATATAATTATCGGATAAATTGGAAGTCGATGAAGATGAAGACTGATTGATTGACTGAATTGAAGATTATCGTCTCTAGAGAGAAACATATGTTATAATAATTTTTATCAAATATTTAATATATATAATTAGATTACTTATTTTAATTGATTAATTTTTTCTCACTAAATATATCTTGTGGATATCCTATATTGTCTCTTTGGATGTCTCACTTTCTTTAGGGTATATATATTGCCCCCTATGGGGATAATTCCCTTCTTATATCACTTTACATTTATGAGTAAATTGATGAGGATTTACTCACACCCAGCACTTAGCACTTTAGTAATATGATTCCTCTCTAAAATTATTTCCTTGTTTTTGAAGGAGATACAGTCAAATTGAAATATGTCTTATGTATCTTAAAAATCTTATAAGCACCATGACAACTTAACCCACTTCCGGTATATCGGAAGCATGTGATCAGAGCACGTGATTGTCATCACGTGATGATCACCTAGGAGACTAAGGACGCGCAAATCCCTCTCCCGGGTTTCCTCATTTGTGCGCGTGTGCGATCCAACTCTGATGACGCAGCACGCCCTGACAAGCGGAATTACGATGTGCAGTTTGCACACGCTGCCGCTTGTTGGCGGGGCAAGCGACCGGTGTTTGTGATTACCAGCGCCATTGACAATGAGGCAGCAGGGATGACGTGATGCGCTGGGGGATATAAAGAGGCCCATGATCCCTTAGTCCAGCACGCCCCCGGAAGAAGCTATTGCGAAATGGCGTAGGGGTGGGAAATCCAGGCACAGTAATCCTTCACAGCAGGTAACAGACATTTAACCCTTCTCTTTCAGCACTCTCTGATACTTCCAGCTTATTTCTTATGTCAATTGATTGATTTTGCTCAAAAGGAGATTGGGAGCTTGCCTTTAGTGAGCAGGCAAATTATAGGATCCTCTCTAACTTTTTTTGAAGGGCTGCAAGTTGTTCACTAAGGCTGGTTTCACATAACGATTTTGTGCCTGTCCGTGGGATCCGACTTTGAAGGGGGACCCCACGGACAGTCACGGATCCATACGGATCCCTGCAATTGGATGGCAAATAGCCATCCGATCTGCAGGATCCGTGTGGATCCTGCGGTCCCCTGTCTCTCCCTACTCCTGCCTCCTCCATCTTCTTCCCTCTCCTATGCTACTCTGTCCCCCCACTATTCTTTGCTGTGCCCCCGCTATTCTATCCTCCTCTATCCCTATCCTGTCCCCTGTCCTCTCCCTGTGTGTAAAAAAATAAAAAAACCTCCTCCCGGAGGATACATCACCTCTCACCGGCTCCAACGCTGCACACGATCAGGACTGAAGGACCTGTGATGATGTCAGAGTCACATGACCCGGTCAGCTGACCGGGTCTCTTACATCATCACAGGCTCTTCAGTCCTGATCGTGTGCAGCGTTGGAGTCGGTGACAGGTGATGTATCCTCTGGGAGGAGTTTTTTTTATTTTTTTACACACAGGGAGAGGACAGGGGACAGGATAGGGATAGAGGAGGATAGAATAGCGGGGACACAAAATAGAATAGCGGGGGCACAGCATATAGAATAGGAGAGGGCAGAAGATGGAGGAGCAGAAGCAGGGAAAGACAGGGGATACGGAGCCGACATCGGATCCGAGGTGAGCTTGGATCCGATGTCCATAGGCTCCCATGTTGTGGGCACTAGGATCAGCCTCGGATCAGCAGTGATCCGAGGCTGTCCGATGTGAGTCACGGACACAAAATCGTAGCAGGCTACGATTTTGTGCCCGTGATTACATCAGATGGGATCGGATGGTGCCAAAATCGGATGCTAATAGTGGCACATCCGATCCCATCCGATTCCCATAAGGGAACATGGGGTCCGATTTCGGATCCGATTGTATCCGTTTTGGAACGGATACAATCGGATGACCGAAAATCGTTATGTGAAAGCAGCCTAAGAGTACCATATCTATATTGGCTCCTGTTTCTTTATCTTGAGAGGCATTGTCTTTTTGTAAGGGTTTAATGTTATATTGCTTTTACTCTGTATTTGAAAAGGATGTATACTGTACTATGTGAATTTCCCTTTGGGAATTGGCTCTGTTGAGATTTTATGTTGATAATAAAGATTGCAATTTTTTAGCTTTATTTGATTCACAGTTGTGAAGTCATTCCTTGATTGAGACCTCGGTCTCTATCAGTTGATATTTGAGTTTAGTGGAGTGATCAGATTTTAAAAGGGACTGGTTGTTATTTAATCTGGAAAAATAGCCTGAGCTCGCCACTCACACCTTAAAGATCTTGTCGTGCCCTGCAGCCAGCGTTCTGAGACTGTTCCTTTTTAGCACTGCAACCAGCACCAGGACAACCAGCACTGTGGAGAGCTGCAGCTTTGAAGTAAGTGAACTGCACTGCACACAATCCCTCACCAGGCCCATCCATCACAACTACTCCTGCCTTGGGGACCCTCAGCCCTACCCGAGGAGGGCTTACCATCCTCGCTGCCCCATGTCACCGTCCCCAGCAGGAATACGGCAGCGGTGCTTCTATTAACCACATACCCCGAGTGGTGTCACAGCAAAATCCCCTGTAAATACCCCCTTTTTGGACTGATCTCAGGCCACGGGACCAGGTCACAACTACCATGATACCCCAGAGAGACAGCACCGACCCGGTTCCCGAGTACCCCCATAGCTTGGGAGCGTATCATGCCTATGTCACATCTCCCTCAGATATAAGTAGCGGACATTTGCTATTGCCACCATTTTTCAGAGTGTTACTGTTTAGGGACAGTGCTGCTCTATCCATACTACACTTATTAGATAGGAGAGTGAGAGAGAGGTTCCATCTAGATATAGGCATTTTTGGCTAAGAACAAATATGATTACCAAATCTGTGTGCATTACCAAACCCGCATTTTTTATAAACAAGTGATTGCCAAATCTTTCTGTTTCTCCTATAAAGGTCATGTTTGGCCTCAGAGTAGTGATTGCCAAATCCTTCAGCTTCCATGAAAAAGAAAGGTTGTGTTTGGCCCCAAAGCAGTGATTGCCAAATCCTTCAGTTTCCACTAAAAAATAATTGTTTTGCCTCAAAGCAGTGATTGCCAAATCTTAGTTTCCCCTAAAAGGCTTTTATTGGGCCTCAAAGAAGTGCTTTCCAAATCTGATGTATGTAAAGTGCTATGGAATTAATAGCGCTATATAAATGAATAAATTATTCTTATTATTATTATTATCTGTGAGCATTAAACATGATTGGGGAATCTTGAGGTCGTGCTGGAAAGGGGAAGTGGAATGGAAGAGAGAGTAGGCTTGGTGTTCGAAGTGTAATAGGGGTAGGTGCTACTGCTAATGTTACTGGAAGCTGTATTGACCAAACACTGGCTCATCATATCCCAAGCAAAGTTATAACTTCTGTTACTGGATGGCCTGCTCCAGTCTCTTCATTTTCCAACATCAGAGCGATATGAGTTGTGGATGGGACACATAAAAAGCTTGTTCTACATTTCACGGCAAGCTGTGCATCAAGTGGCCTATCCTCTTGTTCCTTCACCTCAACATAACACACAGTACAGTCTTCAGAGATACTGTACCAATTATCCATGTTTCACCCTGCGCCACAACTCTACAACCACACAAATGATTGTGAGGAAACACAGATGGGTGATTTTGAAAAGATGTTCACACATTCTATTTCATGGGCATCAAAGATCTGTTCCAAAGATTCACATACAGTACTCCAGAGGAGGAAAGCATCTGCACCAATGCCCAAAATCTTTTGGAGTTGGATTCGGGAACAGACAAAGTAGTATCCAAGCAGAATGCAGACCCGTTACCAGACGTTCACCCCCAGGGTTGGAGATGATGATGATGAGGAGGAGGAGGAGACTCAGAAACCTGAAGAGCACCCACAGTGTACTGTGCATTCAGGGCAGGAGGAGGGGGGTGACTGTAGGGCAAGGAGTGGGATAACAGAGAGGATGATGATGAGGGTCAAGATCCCACAAGGAATCAACTCAGAGTCACGCAGCTGAGTAGCTCAGCAGAGAAGGAGGAAGATGAGGAAGTTAGGTTGCATCTTCCAGCACAGAGACTGAGGGCTGTGAGCACGAAAAGCACTGAATTCTCAGCTGCAACTCTGGCTGTGAACAGCAGTGAACACAGGTCTGCAGTTGTCAGGAGTGGTAAGGGTTGCCTAGCCTGGGTCTTTTTGATGTTGCAAGGGATGACCCAGCTTACATTATTTGCAAAATTTGTAAAAGTAAAAACTTCAGTAGAGGCAAAAAATCCAACACTATGACATACATGAATCTTCACATAGCCCAGCACCATGCATTACTCTGACAAAGTTACTGCTCTAAAACGTGGCCTAACGGGACTCACCAAACACTGTCCACCACATCAAATGCATCTGCTGCTTTTTCCTCCTCCGTCACCAAGGCAAATGTTGTTTGACAGGTGTCTGGCTGCAGAACCTCCGATTGCCCATCAGCTGTTACGGAAGTGGACACGCCTGCTGTTTTTGACTGATCTTAGACACCAAGCACACCACTTTTTTGTCAATCCCCATAACAACTGCACCTGCACCTCCCTCACGGTGCCGCAGTTTGTTGGGTACACTTTTATCCACCCTCTCTCAGCATAGCAGCCACACCTTGGTCCCACAGTTGTGGTCACGGAAGAAATTTCCTCCTACACATCTCAGAGCAAAAAGCTTGAACTTCACCATCTCCAATTTGTTGGTCATGGAATTGCTGCCTTTCCACCTGGTGGATACAGACAGCCTCCATTATTTTTTTAAAGAGTTGTGCATGTGCTACACCAGCATGTCACAGAAAACATCACCCATTTTTTGAGAAACTCTGTGTGTGACAGGGTGCATATTACCACTGACACCTGGATGAGCAAACATGGCCGGGGCATTACATTTCGCTCACTGGGCACTGTATGACTCTGGTGCTTGTGGGGCCAAGTGGAAAAGGGGCAACTCCTGAAGTCTTGAAATCCCCAAGATTCATCTACTGCTTCTGCTTCCTCCACCTCCTCAAGGCCTCCAGCTGCACCTTCGACCTCTCTCTTAATATTCCAACAGTTCAGAGAGAATCCCACCCACCTCCCTACTGCACTGACAGAGCTCACTGCCATGAGGCAGTGTTGGAATTAAAATGCCTTGGAGATGTGAGTCATATAGCTGAAGAGTTATAGACAGCTTTGCAGGCCAAGTTTCAGCAATGGTTGTCTCCACTAAGCCTGGAGCCAGGGAAGGCTGTGTGCGATAACGGTGCAAACCTGATTGTGGCTCTATACTGGGGCAAACTTACACATGTGCCTTGCATGGCTCAAGTCCTCAACCTTGTTGTTCAGGAATTCCTATGCCACTATCACAAGCTTAGGGAAGAGAGGTGTACCACAGTCCGCGCTGCCAAGTTCACTCACATCAAAGAAAACGAGTAGACGATGTCCAGTTCAATCCTTCTTTATTCTCCTACGCGTTTCGGCGCCTAGCCTGGCACCTTCATCAGGGATAAGGTGCCAGGCTAGGTGCCGAAACGCGTAGGAGAATAAAGAAGGATTGAACTGGACATTGTCTACTCGTTTTCTTTGATGTGAGTGAACTTGGCAGCGCGGACTGTGGTACACCTCTCTTCCCTAAGCTTCTGGTTTCGTCTTCACGTTTGTGAGACCGGTGGAAGTCCAGCAGCAGCCATCAGGATATTTATCCAAACAGGTCTACAAACCAGTTGTGGGTGTCACAACTGGAATAGGTGAGTGGTTCACTTTTCTCACCTTAACACAAGCTAGTGTCTAGTGATAAGGGCACTATTGCGCCTCTTGTCCCCCCCCCTCTTCTTTTTGTTATGCCACTATCACGGCCTGGAGGAGCTGTTGCACAAAGCATAGTCGTTGTGTGCTCACTTCTGTTGTTCTCACCTCGCAGCTCATTGACTATTATTGCTACTAAGGTCTTTTGAACAACTGGTTAACCGTTTGAAATGTGATGTGCCGACATGCTGGAATTCCACTCTGCACATATCGCAGCCACTGTCGTGCTCGCAGAGTGGGCAAAGATCAAGGACCTCTGCAACCTTCTGCACAGTTTAGAAATGGCTACTTATGCCCCTTCCACATCAGCGGTTTTTTGCCGATCGCGGCAGTTGCGGTGAAAAAACCGCAACTGCCGCGATTACCGCATAACGGCTGCACTTGCGGCACACTTGCGGCAAGCCTCATACAATGTCTATGGGGCTTGCGGCAGGTGCGGCAAGTGCGGTTTCGGCACTTACGGCAGGTGCGGCAGCGAAAACGCCGCGGCATACCGTGGTTTTTTTCCTGGCCGCACCTGCCGCAAGTGCCAAAAACGCACTTGCCGCACCTGCCGAACACTTACCGCAAGCCCCATAGACATTGGCCAAAAACTGCTGATGTGAAAGGACCCTAAGATAGTGCTGGTGATGCCATCAGCAGCAGCACTATTCCAGTCATCTGCATGCTGCAGCAAACTTTGAAAAGTCTGCAGGTTATGGTAGTACCAGAGGAAGAGGAGGAGGAAGAAGAAGAGGGTGCAGAAAGGTTAACAATATCTTAGATCCGGACTCTCATCGCACAGGTGCCATGGGAGGGTGGAGTAGAGTGACAAAGGGGGCTCATGGTACCAGACCAACTACTAGTGAAGGTTGCAGGAGCCAAGGAACAATTGGAGGATGAAGAGGTGAGGCACAGAACAGTCAGGAGATGAGAAAATATTCCCCTTTCTGTTGTGTGAAGTTGACAGGAGAGGATGGAGGAAGGAAGCTCAATTTTTACACCACCACCAACACAAGGACATGGGACTCATGGATGTGTCAGACATATGAGCACTTTCTTGTTGCAGTATCTGCAAAATGATGCCCGTATTATTAGCATTTGAATTAGGGATGACATCTAAGTTGCCACATTGTTGGATCCGCGGTACAAGAGTGAATTTAGCTAGATGCTTCCTGCCCTGGACAGGGACACACACATGCCGAAGTATAAAAACAAGCTTGTAGACAATCTTAAGATTGGTTTTCCACAACACAGCAGGTAGATAGGGTGCCAAACTACATTTTTGCTCTGAGTACAGATTCCTCTTTGATATCATCATTAAATGTTACTTATTAAATGCTTTTAACTGTTGTTAATAATAATAATAATTATAATTATCATTATTATTATTGTTAAAGTAAATAGCAACACATTATCTTTTTTAAGACTGTGCATGTCTAGAATCCCCACCAATATCCGCACCATAAGGCATGCCGATCCTCTGAGACTTACACCTATTATCCTGGGTGATATAGACAATGTGACATGCCCTTAGGATGAATGATGAAATGTACAATTTGTGTTACATTAATCCATTAATTAAGCCTTGCTTACTATCAGTGGTTTGTGTATGTATTTGGCTGTGTGAAACAGCATGCTGCACAAAGTAGATATAAAATCCATGTAATCTTTCTTAAATAGTTAATGTATACAGTTAGGGCCAGAAATATTTGGACAGTGACACAATTTTCGCGAGTTGGGCTCTGCATGCCACCACATTGCATTTGAAATGAAACCTCTACAACAGAATTCAAGTGCAGATTGTAACGTTTAATTTGAAGGGTTGAACAAAAATATCTGATAGAAAATGTAGGAATTGTACACATTTCTTTACAAACACTCCACATTTTAGGAGGTCAAAAGTAATTGGACAAATAAACATAACCCAAACAAAATATTTTTATTTTCAATATTTGGTTGTGAATCCTTTGGAGGCAATCACTGCCTTAAGTCTGGAACCCATGGACATCACCAAACGCTGGGTTTCCTCCTTCTTAATGCTTTGCCAGGCCTTTACAGCCGCAGCCTTCAGGTCTTGCTTGTTTGTGGGTCTTTCCGTCTTAAGTCTGGATTTGAGCAAGTGAAATGCATGCTCAATTGGGTTAAGATCTGGTGATTGACTTGGCCATTGCAGAATGTTCCACTTTTGTGCACTCATGAACTCCTGGGTAGCTTTGGCTGTATGCTTGGGGTCATTGTCCATCTGTACTATGAAGCGCCGTCTAATCAACTTTGCAGCATTTGGCTGAATCTGGGCTGAAAGTATATCCCGGTACACTTCAGAATTCATCCGGCTACTCTTGTCTGCTGTTATGTCATCAATAAACACAAGTGACCCAGTGCCATTGAAAGCCATGCATGCCCATGCCATCACGTTGCCTCCACCATGTTTTACAGAGGATGTGGTGTGCCTTGGATCATGTGCCGTTCCCTTTCTTCTCCAAACTTTTTTCTTCCCATCATTCTGGTACAGGTTGATCTTTGTCTCATCTGTCCATAGAATACTTTTCCAGAACTGAGCTGGCTTCTTGAGGTGTTTTTCAGCAAATTTAACTCTGGCCTGTCTATTTTTGGAATTGATGAATGGTTTGCATCTAAATGTGAACCCCTTGTATTTACTGTCATGGAGTCTTCTCTTTACTGTTGACTTAGAGACAGATACACCTACTTCCCTGAGAGTGTTCTGGACTTCAGTTGATGTTGTGAACGGGTTCTTCTTCACCAAATAAAGTATGCGGCGATCATCCACCACTGTTGTCATCCGTGGACGCCCAGGCCTTTTACAGTTCCCAAGCTCACCAGTCAATTCCTTTTTTCTCAGAATGTACCCAACTGTTGATTTTGCTACTCTAAGCATGTCTGCTATCTCTCTGATGGATTTTTTCTTTTTTTTCAGCCTCAGGATGTTCTGCTTCACCTCAATTGAGAGTTCCTTTGACCGCATGTTGTCTGGTCACAGCAACAGCTTCCAAATGCAAAACCACACACCTGGAATCCACCCCTGACCTTTTAACTACTTCATTGATTACAGGTTAACGAGGGAGACGCCTTCAGAGTTAATTGCAGCCCTTAGAGTCCATTGTCCAATTACTTTTGGTCCCTTGAAAAAGAGGAGGCTATGCATTACAGAGCTATGATTCCTAAACCCTTTCTCTGATTTGGATGTGGAAACTCTCATATTGCAGCTGGGAGTGTGCACTTTCAGCCCATATTATATATATAATTGTATTTCTGAACATGTTTTTGTAAATAGCTAAAATAACAAAACTTGTGTCACTGTCCAAATATTTCTGGCCCTAACTGTATATGCTTTAATATAAACTAATAGGAGTCCAAGAACTATCACAGTTTGGAGGAAACCAACCAGAGCTGCGTCTGTCACAAGGCAAGATGGGCACGTCGTTTAAGAGGATGATTTGAGGCATCTCTCAGGGGTGGCAAAATGCTGCTGCTCTTGACTGTGCCCAGCAGAAAAAAAAATGTGATTTTATATATATAGTAGATTAATTTCTCTGTATTTTTTCTGCACATTCATGTTAAAGATTGAAGTACTGTACACAGTAAAGAGGATAGTTACATACTAATTAGGAGAGTGATCCTTTACTTCTGATCCAATATCGGCTGGGCAGTATCGGCTCCAGGTTTTTGTGGGCCCTGGGTGAAAGTGTCTCACTGGGCCCCTTTAACACTCTGCCCCCACCCCTCCTCGCTGCTGCATGTCCGTACCTTAAGCCGCACCCTGGGTTTAGACAGAAGTAAAGAGGAAAAACTTTCTTCTTACTAATTAAAGTTTCCCTGGTGGCATTAAAGGGAGGGATCTTTAGTACTAATTGTAATGTAATAGGTTAGAATATGGAGGCAATACATCTATTGTTAATGTCTTTCTGCAAATTGTATATCAGACATACACAACTCTACTGTATGACCATAGACATACATGACTGATACGTGCACATGTAGACATTTACAGCTCTGCTACATGGGCATATAGACACCTACAGCTTCTCTACATGAACATATACATAAACATCTGCTACATGCATAGCACACACACAGCTCTACTACATGCATACTACACACACATAGACATAAACAGCTATGCTATATGCACATATAGACAAACACAGCTCACCACCATCTATATTCAAATGATAATCAGGGCACGGAACTGGGATCCCGTCCACCTGTGACTCCCTATTCAACAGCCCCGGTGTCCGAGTACCCCTAGCCCTGGCCACATCATTTTCTGGCGTCTACTAACAGGATAGAACCAGCCTGGTGCAACTAGGTAAAGTGCACCCAAAAGACTGTTTTTGGAACTGTATAACTGGTCCGCCATTACAGAAATTGAACTGCGCCACAGCGAGAGAAAAGAGCGGGAAAATAAGCCCCGCCCTTCATTCTGCTGAGGAATGAAGAGAATAGTGGCGGGCTCACGAATGTAAAGAGACTATGTGCCGGCCCAGGGGCGTGCCTCGGCCCCTCAGCATACATGGGCCATCTAAGAGGCGCCAAAAAGTCTCCCCTCCCCCCTGCTAGCAAACACCAAGGGGGCGGGTCGAGCACCGTACTGGAGGATCCAGCGAGCATGGAGCCCGAAAGAGAGGAGACCGCCGAACCGGAAAGCCTGATCCGGTTCTCCGAAGAGCCCGACCTGACTGGGGATGAGGACCGAGAGGAAGGATTAGCCGGCGGCGCAGAGGTGTCCGGGCCCCGCGAGCTATGGAGGGTCGCGGTACCAGCATCAGTAGCAGCGGCTGGAGAGAGGAGAGTGCCTCTATCTGCAGTTCCCCAGGGTCACCTGGACCCCACCACCATCTATTTTCAAATGATAATCAGGGCATGGAACCGGGATCCCGACCATCCATGATCTCCCCACCCAAGCTGCCATCAGTCCCGATGTCCGAGCACCCCTAGCCCTGGGCACATCACATACAGTTACACACAGCTCTGCTACATGGACACTACATGAACATTTAGATACACACAGCTCTGCAACAGATACATTTACTTACACACACACAAACACAGGAACTAAACATTGCCACATCTTAGGCTAGGGTCACATTAACGCTAATTGTGCCTAGCGTTAAAAACTTAGACTTTGGCAGCCTTAACACGGTACTAATGCCATGCTAGCATTGCGTTAACGCTGCCAATGTTATCCTATGTATACCCGTCCCTAACACCGGCATCTGATGGAAATCTTGTGTTATTTTCAAACGCGAGCAAAGACGCTGCAGAGATCTTCTATGCTAACGTTCGGAAATAACGTGAGATTTCCATCAGATGGACGCATTGTAGCTGCAATGGGCCGCGGCTCCACAGAGTAACATTGGCAGCGTTAAGGCGGTGCTACCCTGGCGGTAGCACCGCATTTATGCTGCCAAAGCCTAACTTTATAGCGCGATACCCCTGAGGGCGCCGGAAACGTTAATGTGACCCTAGCCATAAAGTTCTTGATCGTTGCAGAGCAGGAAAGATGAACCACTGGGAGTTGCAAAGAGGCTGGACCTTCATTTCAGGAATGTGATCAGTCACATGACTGGAAGATCCTTCAGCCTCCATTCAGCTCTAGGTAAGATTATTCTTCTGCTCTGTACTGATCACATGGATCAGTGTAGAACAGAAGAGAGAGGGAGGCAGCTGTCTGTGAACAGGACTCCTCTTTGCTTTCACTCACAGACAGCGACTGGGCTTGATCAATTGTCCAGGGCCCTGACACTCACACGAGTGTACTAGGTGCTGACGCCAGCCCTGCCTGTCAGCACCCGCCCTGTTCTAGTTATAGTACAGCATTTTCCCTACTGTACTGCAGGCATTTCCGTGTTTTGGATGCATCACACACCACCCTGAAAATTTTCAAAAAAAAGAATCTAACCAGAAAAATAGCAACCATTATGTGAAGCCCACTGGGATGGGGTACCCGGTACCAGACCGGGGTACTGCTGGGGATATCATGGCTGTCTTGGTCCGGACCATGTCCTGGGTTCCGCAAGTAAATGGGGGGTATATTTACAGGGAGTTTGTCGTGACGCCATCCACGGGTTGTGGTCAGGGTGACCACCGCTGCTGCAGAACCTCTGGGGATGATGTTTGGCAGCCGGAGATGGCACGGCCCTCCACAGGTAGAGCCTGGTTCCCTGGGGTAGTGATAGTTAAAGTCTATGATGGATGCTATAGATGTTGCAGGTTAGGGATGATAGTGGAGATGGTGGTTGCGTGTGAGGGAAAGTGGGACAGGTACAAGGATCACACGGTTTTGAAGTTTTCCAAGACTTTACTGCAGGTTTTGGTAGCAGAGTATTGTCCACGGAGTCTGTATCGGAGCCAGGTTGCTCTCACCCTGTCCGCGTCCTCAGGTTCCCTCTGCTGCGCTGTGCGTGTGGCCCTGCTGCTTTAGCTGAGCTGCTGTCACTGTCTCTCCTCACAGGTACCCCCTTTGCTAGGCAACTTGAGTCGTTCTGTGTGCTTCTGACCCCGCCGTGTTGCTTCGCTGAGGTACAGTGTAGATCTATACCCTCCACTATCACGGTGTTTACTGCGCTGCATGTGTCAGTCACAGTTTCGGATCCGGTATCCGGTCTGTGCGCTCCTCCGGGGCGAGTTATGAGGTAACTCAATCTCCCAGATGTGTTCCTCTGTTTCTTGTACTCCTTCCCTCAGTCCCTGGCTAGGTCTGGTATCGAGGAGCAGACTGTAGAGAAGCCTAACGCAGCTTTTTTACACTACAGTCTCTCTTCCTCAGTTCTCCTAGGAACTGAACTAACTACTTCCTCTTGGCATCAGAATATATAAGGGAACTGCTTTAGCTCCCCCTTCTGGCCTAGAGGTGCTAGTGTCCAGTGTTGTGTGGGGAGTGAACCCATGTTGATGTTGTTTCTGTGGCAATTAACCTTTGGGGTGCCACAATTATGTGGCGCCCCGGCATCCAGGAGGCCACAAAGGGAACTGCAGCCGGGAAGGTAGGAAAGACAGTTGAACACCAACACCCTCACAGCCCACACAACCCACGTAGCAGTAGAAAGCAGCACCCAACCCGGAGCCTGGGAACTCTAGGCAGGCAAGGGGTGGTGGGTTTAGAGACAGTGGGTGGGTCAACACGTAAGTCAGGTGACAGAGGGTAGATATAGAGCAGGGGAGGAGAAAGGAGTCAGTAGGCCGAGGTAGGCTGAGCAGTACAGAAAGAAGCACATGTCCTGGAAGAGTGGGGTGAAAGGAGCGCAGAATTTGGAGAGCCAGTGTGAGCTACACAGAGAAAGCACGTTCGGAGCCAGCACCCCAGGAGTGTGAGGGACGAGAGGACCAGTGATACTGGATCCTAGAACCACGGCTGAGACGGCAGACTGCAGGTGGAGTAGCCCTCCTATTGAACCCGAAGACACGGTTAGAGAGAGCCTGGTAGAGCCTCACCACCGAGGACTATTGGAGGCTAGGCCAAGAGTAGAGTGTCAGCTCTAGAGAGGACCGTTGCTTCACCCGGCATCCCCAGACAACCGACGGGGGACCTCAGCTACACGTTAGGGTCCCTATCCCAAAGGACAGGCAGCTCAGTGGCAACCCAGAGGGCTCACAGGAGTCCGAGCCACCGCCATACTGTCCGGAGTCACACACACCAAGTGAACCAGAGAGAGAGAGAATCAAAAGCCTGGAAAGGACAGAGAGACAGAGTGAGGGGTCATAGAAGGAACAACCTGGCTGCAGGGAGTAAAGGAACCCGGAAGGGAAAGTTGTGCCCGTGTAAGACTAGTGTTGTGAACTGTAACTGGAACTGTGAGCTGTAACTGAGAAGTTTGAAAAGTAAACACGGTGAACCCTGATTCCGACTCCCTCGCGTGTTTCTACCTGCACATGATTCCCTCCACACAGGTCTGCAGAAGATCCCCGCCTAGAGAGCCACAGCTTGTCAGCTCCAACGCTGAAGGAGGGTTTCTGCAGCCTCAGGTCAGTAAGTGCATTGCACCCAGCACAGGCTTGCACCATACCTTACACAATAGACTTTATCATCACTGCCCTGGGAACCCAGTTCTGCCCACGGAGAACTATTCCATCCTAGCTGCCATTACATCATTCCCGGAGGTTCTGTGGCAGCGGTGGCCCCATTGCTGGCCACACACTGTGGGTGGCGTCACGACTGACATTATCCCCTGTAAATATCCCCTTTTTTCAATGCCAGGCCAGGGACACGGTCCGGGCCAGGACCACCCGTGACTTCCCCAGTAGCAGACCCAGTCCAGTACCGAGTACGCCGTCCCATAATGGGCTCGACAATTACATTGCAAAAGCGCAGCATTTTTGTTATGTAGTTTCTGCCTATAGCGGATGCAGATTTGATGCAGAAAATTCTGCATCACTTTTTTAGAGTTGGCATAAGGCTTTAGATTGGTGGAAGTCTGACTGCTGGGTCCTCCATCGAACAGCATATCTATCAAATTCAGAATACAGTGATACTGCACATGATTGGCCACTACTCCATTTATTCATGTTTCTACATCCTAAACTGGGTGCTGCACTCAGCAGTCACATAAAGGATTAATGGAGCAGCATGCACACTGCCTCTCCACAGGGATAAAGTTTCCCGAATGTGACAAGTAGGCTATGATCGTGAGTCGGGCCTGCAGGGAAGGGGTTACTCGGATACCAAGACGGTGGCTTCGATGGGGATCACGGCTGGTCGGGTCCCAATTCCATGCCCTGGGCACTCAATTGCTGATGGGGGTTGATGATTGGGGGATTATACGTGACGCCACCTGTGGTGTCTGGTAAGTGGTTACCAGCGCTGCAGCCAGGCGCTAAGGTGATGGTGTGGTGCAGCAGAGGTAGTACTGCTCCCCACAGGCAGAGCTTTTCCTCAGCATGGCGGGGTGGATGATGGTGGTTATAGTTGCGGCTCTGCTGTGGTGCTACAGAGGCCCTTCGGGTGACAAAGTCCATGAGACCAGAGATCAAGTCAGCTCAAAACAGTTTTTTAATGGTACCAGATGGATAAGGTACACGGTACAGTTTGGCTCACCAGGGATTATAGTCACAGATTTCAGGATCCACCACAGAGTCTGTCAGAGGTGTCTCTCTATTATCTTTCTTGGTCTCTGTTTATAATGGCTCTCTGCTCTCCCACACTAAAGTCTGGTTACTGGCCCCCAGGTCTGTTGCCTTAAGTCTTCGTCACCTCTTGGTATCTTGGACCTAGCTTTGAGACAGTGGTTAGGCTCATTGGTGAGTGTCGTGGCTCCCTTATGAGGGCCCACAACTTGCTGGTCTGTGGTTTGGGGTAAACCAAATCAAACAGCCTCAGCTCCAGTTTCACCGGTGTGACTTGGGCACTCCAGACGGCTTTGACCAGACCTGGAGTGTCCCCTTCTTGTCTGGGTCACCTCCGCTCCTAAAAGGTGCCCTCTCCTCAGGACAGCAGGGTCCCCTGCGCCCATCCGTCTCTTCTCTCTGTCACCGACTCACTAACTAACTGTCTCTCATGTCTCCCGCTCTCCTAAGCTCCACCCCCTTGGGACCTACTGAATTACAGTCCCCTGTGCTAGGGTCAAAAACAAAGTCCAGTTTGGCATTGCAATGTGTGTGTCGCTCACACCAGAACCTAATTGGCCCTATGAGAGCGACACTGAGCAAGTCATTAGTCTCTAGAAAAACAACACAGGATACTGAGTACCATGCAAGTAAAATGTATTTTATTTAGAAAAATTCTAAAGAGAGAGAGGCGTGGCCTGCTGCTTCATGTAAGTCACAACTACAGGAGCTCCTGTGCCTAATATTAAGCGACGGAGATTATAGCCTTTATGAAGGCTCATATCTCCCTCTAAACTACTGGACCACATTATTCAACTTTCCAAGATCATTTTGGTCCAATTTGACCCGAGATCTAGGCTCCACACAGCTCCCTCACACTCATGAGAGGACTAGAGGCTCATCCTGGGCGCCATTTTGAGGAAAAACTTGTTACCTTTCTGCCCTGAAAGAGGCCTCTGAAGTCTCTGAAGAACCTAAAGACCCCACCAGAGAGAAACCCTAAGTAGGGGCATTCCTCACCTTATCTCTCACCCTATTCTACCCACCGCTGGAAGCATTGAAGAACTGATACACCCTTTATGTGGTGAAGCTGATCCCCCCCTCAGTCACAGCCTTTACTCTCCCTAGAACTGGAGCACTCATTCTACATACAGTGCTGCTGGCAGGGAGACCCGCTGGAAAAAAGCCAATGAGAGGAAGGTCATCCTCCAACCTCCAGTGGTAGTGCCAGCCTTATATTCAGCTGTTCAACACTGGCAATAGTTCCTTCTCCCTCATCCATTTTACAACCTTGTCGGCGGAGGGATACCTGCATCTCCACTTAACTCTGTAGCCTGTCAGCTCCTAAAGCTCAGAAAGAGAAGCTGATCAAGTGAGATCATAAAGAGAGATCTTCCCTCTCCTATTACTGAGGAGAACAGTCTTTTAAACTAACTGCTGGAGGTAGAAAGACCCTCATTATCATTATACAGCAGCCTCAGCGGCGGAGGGATATCTTACTCTGTCATCAACTACTTCAGTAGACTAGCTGACGTCACCATGACAACCAGTGCTGGATCCTGCAACTGAGCAGCACCAAAGAATAGACACTCAGTAAAGAATAGATCTTCAAGCAAGTGGGGCTTGTGAGTCTCCCACGAGCCCAAGCTGCGCAGACAGAAGACAGAAGACTATCTATATTTGATTCTCTTCCCTTTTCCTTTCCTCATTTTCTTTTTCTATTTCTTTCCTTTTTTACCTTCATCTCAATTTACTTTATTCTAGCTAATTCTAACTCTATCTTGTCCTATTTTCTTCTATCATTTTACCACCAACAGCTCTACCTGCCTCAGGTTTTATGATTGCTATTGCTATTATATTTTATATTGCTATTACTTACTAAAGTTTCATCTCTGATTAAGCTACACCTACTATACATTGTAATTAGCCAACTAATCTTACAGTTAGCCATTTTATTGGCCCTTGTGGGATACTGAACTTAACTACTTTAGACAGAAAGAAAAAACAAACAAAAAACCTTTTCTGTTTTTATATATTCCTATTAAGTAGCAGAGCTATATAATTATAAGGATCTTACAATCCCCTGTAAGACCTATTGTCTGATACTATTTGTTATAATTTCCTTATCCTTATCCTCCACTATCATCCCATCGGTGGAAACTATATATAAATTGAGTTTACTTTTACTTATTGAAGCATTACGTGCATAATTTCATTGGATTACACCTGAGTCACACTAGCTTTACTTTATTACAATCTGAAAGACTCACGCACTAATCCTCTAGTTTAAACTATCTACTGAATCAGCCTAACTACCTGCTTGATACAGTAGACTACGGACATAGCACTGCGATCACTCTAACCTACTAAAAAAGTTTCTTGTCAATGAAAGTTCCTTCATTTGAAAAGGATTTAATGTAATTACTATTGTTTTGCATTTGACTGCTGTCACCTTATATGATGCTCTGGTGATCCCAAACTTTTCGCACTCTCCTTCTCTTTTCTCTACTTACATACTATCTGAGTCTAGACTGTTACTTAGATTTGATCTTCCTTAAATCTTCTCCTCCCCCAAACCTCCATTCCATTAATATTTATAAGTTTAACTTAATTGATTCAAGTACACTATATATTCTCACTAACCCTAAAGCTAATAATCCTAGATATAATTTATTAAGTGACGAAATGCCTTCCAAGCCAAAACTATCTACACGCTCCAGCACTACAGATATGATAATGAATCCCCTTAAGATCTCTCCCACGAGCAAAATCCCCACCCCCAAACAAATCAACACTTACGCTAAGTTAGGGAAAGATAAAATCAATTTTGACCATAACTTGAAGGATTGGAGTTCCCCCATGGAAGATATGTCGTTCCATAAAACTCCTTCTGCAAGCACAAAAAGGAAGGAGATGGAGACTCCCTCCAAATCTAGCTCTGGCTTCTCCCCCTCAGACCACCCAGAAGTTGACCAAGAACCACACCTTCAGAGCCCAGCAAGACAAAAGCTCAAGAAAAACTTACCCGACTTGGAACCACTTCTAAATTTTGACGCAGGACAACCTCTAAATAAAGATTTTTTCCTAAAACTTTTTACTGCCTTTAATCATTCACTAAAAGAAGAAATGATGGAGCAATTTGATGAGGTCAAGTCGTCAATGTCCTCAATAGTTTCTCGAGTAGAAGAAAATGAAAAATTGCTGACTGACCTTAAACTAGACAACAAAACTACTAAGAGTGAACAAACCAAGATGAAAGAGGAAATTAAGGTCCTGAAAGACAAACTCATTGACAGAGAAGACAGGGACAGAAGACTTAACCTCAAATTTAGAGGCATACCAGAGAGCGTTAAAAACTACGAGCTAATCGACTATGTCAAAAACCTAACTAAAAAGACTATTCCCTCAAAAACCGAAATTGAATATTCAATTGAAAGAGCCCACAGGCTTCCCAAACCTTCGCACTTGGCAGACGATATTCCCAGGGATGTAATCGACAAATATTCCTTTTTCCAGACTAAAGATCTGATCAATGTTTTTTTGAGGAAAAACAGAACCTTACCGCCGCCCTTTGACAAGATAAAAGTCTTCTCAGATGTATCTAAGGAAACCATGACTAGACGGAGAATTCTAAAACCAATTACAGAGACTCTGAGAGCCAGAAAAATTCTGTACAGATGGGGCCGTCCTACTCCAAGTGTAATCTTCTCCTTCAACCACAAAACCTTCAACATTGAGGACGTTAATATTGGTCTCAAGACTCTCAAAGATCTACATCTTGATGGAGCGGGATGAGCACCTACTTTGATGTCAACTAACTCGGTCAGCTCTAGGCACCTTGGCCATAACATTAGCCCAAAGGAAGTTAAATACCGGTTCTCTTGAACCCTTCCTCTTTATAGGTATATTTGTTAACATCATTTAAATTAAAAATTTCTTTAGATTTAAATCTCTAAAACTTATAATTTACTAGTTGAATTTGTAATTTTAGTTTTTTTTTCTGATCCCCTCTCCATCCTTCTCTAAACTTTAACCTTTCAAACCTCAACCTCCCTCATTCTCCTATTACGATTAGCTACATAGCCAGAACATGACCCTTAAATTTATGTCAATTAATACAAACGGTCTAAACTCTCCTCAAAAAAGATTCTTTGTTTGGAAAGACTTGAAGAAATATCATATAGATGTGGCCGGTTTACAGGGAAAATAGGTTTTCTTCGGAAAATTCCCCTAAATTTATCAATTCTAAGTTCCCCCATACTTACTTTTCTTCAAACAAAAAGAAAAAATCAGGTGTAGCCATTCTTATTAAAGACTCAGTTAAATTTGAAGAGTTAGAGGTCACAACAGATGATGAAGGTAGATTCATTATCCTTGTTTGCAAGTTGAATGAAGTTACCCACACTCTAGTAAACCTTTATGCTCCTAATAATGGTCAAATTTCGTTCCTTAAAAAATTAATTAAAAAGGTGAGAGAAATCCAAAGAGGTACCCTTTTCTTTTTTGGTGATTTTAATGCCGTTCCTAATATCAACTTAGACTCATCAAACAAGCACAGAAATACAAATACCCAACTCAACCCCCTCTTTGACAGGGAGGAGTTGTATGACGCTTTTAGATGTATTAACTCGTCCTCAGTAGAATTCACACATTTCTCTAATGTACATAAAACTTTTGCCCGTATTGACCTAATTATCACTAACATAAATTCACTTCGTAGTATTAAATCTGTATCTATCCTCCCTAGAATCTGGTGTGACCATTCCCCAGTAATTTTCGAAACGTTGGGCGGGTTTCCCACTAAAAATCAGGGAATATGGAGGGCCAACTCTTTCCTCTTCAACCACCCTCAATTCAACTCGGAGATTAGGAATGAGTTGAAATTCTACTTCAAAGAAAATGATCTAGAAGAGACCTCTATCACAGCTATTTGGATGGCCCACAAAGCAGTAATTAGAGGCCTTCTTATCAAGTTTAACTCAACACTTAAGAAATCCCTCTTAAAAGACACAGAAACTATAGTTAAAAAAATTAAAGAACTGGAGGTAATTGCTGCAAACTCCCCTAATGAAACAATTTTTTCAGAAACTACTCGCCCTAAGGGTAGAACTCAAATCATTATTAATTTCTGATTTTGACAAGCTCTCGCGGATAAGCAAATCAAATTATTACAGCTGTACAAATAAACCCTCTAAACTCTTTGCGAGAATGATAAAAATCCGCAGGACTAGAACTAACATTACCCAAGTCAAGAATAAACATAACATCCTTCAGAAACTCCCACAAGCAATTTCAAATACTTTTGCTGATTTCTATAAATCTCTCTATAATCTCAAGGACACTCCTACGGAGCCCTCTCCAACTCTTCTCAGTATCTCGTCATTCCTTGACTCAATTGAACTCCCGTCTCTTTCTAAGCAAGACATAGAATTCCTAAATTCCCCCTTCACGGAATCAGAAGTTTTAGACACAATCCACTCTCTTAAGAAATGCAAATCTCCTGGCCCGGATGGATTTCAGAACGAATATTATACTGCTTTCCAAGAAATTCTATCTCCTTACATTACAAAATTAATAAATTTTACAACTTCTAACAATGCATTCTTTCCAACAGAAATGCTACAAGCCACCATTACTGTATTATCTAAAAACAAGGGAGAATCAGAGAACTATAGGCCCATCTCACTTTTAAATACAGACCTCAAAATTATCACTAAAACCATTAATACAAGAATTCAGAAAGTTATTCCGAAACTAATTCACAGCGACCAGGTGGGATTTATTCAGAACAGAGGGAAAACTGACGCCACCCGAAGAATCCTAAACCTTATGTCCTATATAGAAAAAAACTCCATCCCAACAATTATGGTCTCTGTCGATGCTGAGAAAGCATTTGACAGAGTCCATTGGAATTTTCTTTTTGAAACCCTAAAAAAATTTGGTTTTAGAGGCAGTATACTTAATATACTCCAAGCACTATATTCTTACCCCACTGCAAAAGTTCTAACTAATAATGTCCTCTCTAAGGAATTCCCTTTATCTAACGGCACGAGACAAGGCTGTCCACTGTCTCCTTCCCTGTTCGACCTCTTCATTGAACCGCTGGCTGAAAAGATCCGTATGAACCTACTTATCAAAGGGATACATACAAATTTTAAAGAATATAAAATCAGTCTCTTCGCCGACGACATAATCCTTACTCTTACAGATCCTCTTAATTCATTTCGCAATCTCCTAGCCACAATCGAGGAGTTTTCTAGGGTTTCTCTCTATAAGATCAATCTTACTAAAACCCAAGTTCTCCACATGAACTTAGATTCAGAACTAATAAAAGCTCTTAAGTTCGAACACAACCTTTCCTGGGACAAAGTAGAGTTAGATTACCTGGGCATTAAAGTAACTAAACAAATTTCCAATATGGCAAACATTAACTTCTCTGAAATTTTTAAAACTATCCAAGCGGACCTTCTTCATATTTCCAAAATTGACGTATCCTGGATCGGTAAAGTTGAAGCATACAAAATGTTCGTACTCCCTAAGTTACTTTATGTCTTCCGCTCCATACCTTTACCCCCCAAACAGTCATGGTTTAAAAAACTACAAACCCAATTAATGAATTTTATCTGGGGTCATAAAAAACCTAGAGTGGCGAGGACTATACTTGAGAAAAGTAAATCAAACGGTGGTCTGGCAATTCCCAACTTGTCGGCATATTATAATGCTTCAGTAATAAAACTTAGTCAGACATGGTGGAACCAAGATTCTAGACCTAGTTGGCTTTCTTTGGAGGAAACCAAATTTTCCAGAAATAGACTTACTCTTCTGTTGCTCTCATACTTATGTGATTCATCTAAGCGACTTCCTAAAGAGCATACAGTCAAAGCAACAATTCAATCCTGGAGGCGCCTTTTGGCAAAAAACCATAACCCTCTGTCGACTACTACTCCCAACTGGGTCCCCATAGAAATAATGGAATTCCTTTCTCCGGGCCTGAAAATTGACTCTTGGAAAACTGCTGGAATTAATTATATCTCGGACATAATTAATAATGAAAAAAAACTTATCCCTTTTGATGAACTGAGTTCAATCTTTAACCTGAAGGAGCTGGAAGTTAAAATTTGGGACAAAATCAACAATCTTTATAACAAACACAAAATTAATTTCTTTCTCCCCCTAAATGTCACCCAAATGTTCAAACACTCAAATAACTTTACCTTTTGGAAGACTAATAATATATACAAGGAAATCAATGCTGATGTAGCACTAACTAAATCCACCAATATAGTAGCATGGGAAAGGGAATTAAAATCTTGTATTCCCACAGACTGCCTAAGTAAAACTCTCACAACTTTACATTCCTACATATCCTGCTCTTCTCTTATTGAATCTCACTACAAGATTCTTCTTCGTTGGTATTATACACCTGTCAGACTTCACCAGATCAAGGAGGATTTTTCTCCTTTGTGCTGGCGGAATTGCCACAAAGAAGGGAATATTTCCCATGTCTTTTGGGACTGTGAAGCCCTTAAATTATACTGGGGTGAAATACAAATATTAATCAATGAGATCACTAATAGTGACATTATTTTAACTCCAGAACTTACACTTCTTCTAATTGGCATTAATTCTATCCCAAGTGACTTTAGACCCCTTATTGCACATATCTTATTAGCTGCAAAAAATCTTATAGCAACAAAATGGAGAGACCCCGAGCCACCGCTGTTTAAAGTATTACTTGAAAAAATCGCTACTCATAACTCCTATGAACTCTCGTTTGCTTTGAGAAATAAACTTTACAGAAAATATGAGAGGAAATGGAGGTTGTGGAATTGTTATTTTCCCATTAATCATTCAACTATCCCTTCACATATTTCCATTTCTGGCTATACAAAACCTCAATGCTTGGAGAACTAGATCTCCTTCCCTTACCCCCTCTGTTCATACCCTTTTTCTCTCTTTCCCCTCTTCCCCTTTTCTTCTCTAATTTTAGCGTTATTTTTGCTATAATTTCATGATTCTTGTGTGACTCAATTAACTTGACCCTTTTTATGGTAATTTATCTCTATTTGATTTTTACATATTTTTCAATACTTGTTTTGCACTCTTTGCTAATTTACATCTAGATTATTACAATGCTTGTTTTTATTATGTTTGTATACTGTATCTTAAAGGGTAAGCTTATGCCCTCATGAGTATTGTGTTATCTGTTATGTTATTCAAAATTAATAAAATACTTTGAACAAGAAAAATTCTAAAAGCAGATGGTGGCAAAAGAAGCAGCATAAGGGAGGGTTAGTCCACGATAGTACACCAAGTAAAATTTATCAATAATAGGACGGTGTTTTAGTCAAGTTTTAAGCTAGGAGCAAGCTTGAACAACCAGGAAAAAGTACTTCAAATAGATGTTAAAGTTATAATTATACAAAGCTCCTGCCCACAAATGAAATTCACAGTGCACCCAGAGCCTAAATAAAACTCATCATTAAAGCAATAAAGTGCCTATGTGCAACCAATGTAGTTCAAAACAAATCACTTGATCCAGTTTACCAGTATCCCGGGTTGTATCAGGAAATTGTGGCCAGGAACAGAGTCAAATTCCCAGAAACCTCACTCCAATTCTGCAAGCAATATTCACCGTCACATTGGTTGGGCTCTGATGGACACCTGTATCCTGCTTCTTTTGCCACCATCTGCTTTTAGAATTTTTCTAAATAAAATACATTTTACTTGCATGGTACTCAGTATCCTATGTTGTTTTTCCCTGTGCTAGGGTGTCTGTTGGTGGGTTCGGTACAGATTCTGTAGTTCCTCCCCTCCGTCTGTGACTACAGAGATACTACACCTTCTTTTTGGGGTGCAGTACCTCCCTGTGACGTCCCGCCATAGGGGCGCCACAATAGCACACTGTGTTCTTGCTGCGTTTTGACCTTGGTTTTATGCAAATCTATGCTAATCTAAACCTGTGTTTTTAATTCTCAGCAAAACATATGTGATTCATAAAAAAGCTGTTCAACTCCACACACATTGGCTTTTATTTCTTTGCTACGTTTTGAAAAAAATGAGCATGTTAATTCTTTTCTGCGCTTTTGCAGTGTTCTTTCGACAAAACGCAAAAAAATGCAGAAAACCAAATATAGTAAAAAAAAGCAGTAAAAATGCGCAAGAAGCACAGCGAATGTGTCTCAAAAAATGCAGGTTTTCTGCTGCCAAGAAATCTGAAATGCTAAAAAACCCTTCAGGTTTTGCTGTGTTTTAGCTTTAGCAAAAATTAAGTGTGTGAACATAGCCTTACACTGGAACACTGGCTATGCTGCCTGGATGTGGAAAAAAGAGGAAGCTATTGCCGGCTGCCTCCAAATTGCTGAGAAGGCAGACAGTTAAAAATTCTCTGGGAGAGTGACTGGAAAAAACCTGCAGCAATAATTGGTGACAGCAGGATGTGAGGTTTCTGTTTGCAAAGTAGGGCACATACTAAACACTGAAAGTCTCCAAACTTCGAAAAGTGTAACTTTACTGACACAAAAGCAATAAACAGACGTTTTGTGATGATGTTCTAGGAATCAATTAAGCAAAACTGTAACTTTTCAAGCCTGTGAAGTGAAAGTACCACATTTTCGGACTGTAGGATGCACTGTTTTCCCACGAAATTTGGCGGAAAAGTTGGGGCGCATCTTATAGTCCTGACTGTGGCTGGGGAGAAATGAATCACTGGAGGCAAGAGCAGAATGTAGGTGGGCAGGATGATGGGGGGGGGAGCATTGCATAATAAATCTTCTTAACCAGTGGGCTCATTGGATGACCTACCACTGCTGCAGCCACAGGTGATCGCATGTGTGAATAGTCAATGCTTCCCACACATCATCATTTAGCTGCACGCTCACATGCTAATCAGCTGAGGAGAGGATGTTGCAATGCTGCGGGGTAGTGATGGATGTTGAGTATAATAGTGCACTGTGATGGGGGTATATACACACCAGATTGAGGGACATATACCAGGATTGAGGATCATATACCTGGATTTGGGCCATATATAAAGAGGAGGGGCATATAGGCGTGTTTGAAGGCTGAGGGGAAGGTGCCTGTGGTAAGTGATAGGTTGAAAAGATTAGTTAGGGCTGGGATGATAACGGAGGTGAGGTTGGGTATGAGATGGGAGCGGGTCGTTGGCGCTGGTGGTGAGGTGTGATTTTAAAAGGAGGGAGGAGAGCTGGTCTTCAGTTATGGGGGGAAGCAGTTGATGGAAGGAGAGGGCAGTATAGGTGAAAGAGGAGGCTGTGGGGACAGTGGATCAAAGCTGTCTCTGATTCTGTCAATCTTTTCTTGGAAGAAGGAGGCAAAGTCTTCTACAGAGATAAGGGGAGTAGGCGGGCGGAGTAAGGAATTGAAGGTTTTGAAAAGTTGTTTGGGATTGCGGGACAGGGAGGTTATTAGGGATAAGAAGAAGGTTTGTTTGGCGGTGGCAAGTGCAGTCTTGAAGGCGATGAGGGACTGTTTGAACAATGCAAAGCGCTCAGTGGAACGTGATTTTTTCCATCGCCTCTTGGCGACCCTGGATGCCCGTCTCAGGTCTTTAGTGAGGGTGGTGTGCCAGGGTTGCCTGTTAGTGCGTGGAGCGTGGTATGTGAGGAGGGGCGGCTAGGTCGAGGGCCTTGGTTAATGTGGTGTTGTAGAGGGTGGTGGCAGTGTCTGTGTCACGTATAGATGTTATGTTGGCGAGAGGGAGAAGGGATTCTGAGAGGATGATCAAGTTTGCGGAGAGGAGGTGGTGTAGTAGGGAGGTGAGGGAGGAGAAGGTCAGCAGATTGTGATCAGACAGGGGAGGGTTGAGTTTGTGAGTTTAGTAAGGGAGCAAAGACGGGTAAAGATGAGATCCAGCGTGTGGCCATCTTTGTGGGTGGCAGAGGAGGATCATTGAGAAAGCCCGAAGGAGGAGGTCAGGGAAAGAAGTTGAGAGGCGGTAGGGTGGGCAGTGCCAATAGGGATATTGAAATCACCCATAATGATGGTGGGGATGTCAGTAGAGAGGAAATGAAGTAGCCAGGTGGTGAAATGGTCAAGGAAGGTGGGGATGGATCCAGGGGGCGGTAGATGACGGCTAGCTGGAGGTTACAGGTTGAGAAGATGCGGACAGAATGGGCTTCGAAAGATGGGAGAGTAGCAGAGGGGGGTAATGGAATAGGGGCGAAGGAGCAGGTGTCGGATAGGAGTATGCGGACACCTCCGCCGTGTTTGTCAGAGGGGCGGGGGGTGTGGGAAAGATTGAATCCGCCGTAGGATAGTGCAGCAGGGGAGGCCGTGTCGGAGGGGGTGAGCCAGGTTTCTGTGATGCCCAGGAATGAGAGTTTATTAGAAATAAAGAGTTAATGGGTGTATGGGAGTTTATTACAGACTGAGCGGGCGTTTCAGAGTGCGCCTGGCAGGGAGATTAGAGGAGCAGGGCTGGGGGGATGGGTCTAAGGTTCGTCAGGTTGCGAGGGTGGGTGATGGAGAGGTTATGAGAGTTGGTGATGGGACGGGGGGTGAGGTGTAAGTGACTGGAGATGTGGCGGGGGGCCGGGATTAGGGGAGATGTCACCAGCGAGTAGGAGGAGCAGGGAGAGGGTTAGCAGGTGGGAGCATGAGAGTTTACGTGGTGGCCGTGCCTGATTGGAGATGGGGGATTGAAAATGAAGGAATAGTTAAGAGCAGTGGGTGAGGTGGTTAGATAGAATGGAGGGTGAGAGAAGTACTTTGTTGCTGGGTGGAGGGATGAGCGGGGGTAGCAGGAAGTGGAGGAGGATGGGAGTGAGAGTGCAAAGGAGTGGAAACATTGTAGATGGTGAGCGGGGGATGGGCGTAGCGTGGGTCAGATGCAGCAGGAAGGAGAGCTGTAGTGGTGGGTGAGTGGTCAGTAGTGAAGAGTAGTCTGGGGTTTACATAGTGAATACAAAATTGCAGTAAAAGTGAACGAATTACATATCTGTTTGTTTGTCTTGCATGACTTACCCGTTTCCTGCCCCGTTTAACTGCCCGGTGTAACTGCACTTGTACAGTCGGCACTTATGCAGTTGGCATGATTGCAAGACCCCACATGATTGCACCCCTTAGGTGGCTCTACATATATAAAAGTGAGTTTCTACTTACATCTGGGTCTATTAAACTTGTTAATCAATCAATCAAAGAAACTCAGGACAGCAGGAGGCAATAAATGCAAGACAAATAAACAGTTCCTGGGCACCATTGGTCATAAACACTTCTGAACCAAAGATGACCTCTGAACATCCCACATTACACACAGTAAGATGATTTCAGTATATTACATTCATAAAAGACAAGTATGTTGTTAATAGAAGTCACAGAATCATATACCCCTCTTGTGAAGAGAGACATGCAGGAAAGCTGAGTGAATGGAAGTCACAGAATCCATATACCTGTATGAAAAGAGAAGAGATGACCAATAGATTCTTGCCCGGTGTAACTGCACTTGTACAGTCGGCACTTATGCAGTTGGCATGATTGCAAGACCCCGCATCCATGCGAGTACCAAATAGTAACGATTACACTCGCTCATCACTATTTATGACTCTTTTATTTACTCTTGTACTGGAAACTTTGCCTCTCTAGAAGACTGGATGGATTCAATCAAGTATCAGAAAATATTAGGAGAAAATATTTTTCCTTCACTAAGCAAGTTAAAGCTTGAGACTCATTGGACTTGTCAACACTACAATTGTCAGAAGCCTTCATTCTGAAGTGGCTATCACAGTCACTTGACTTCAACCCAATAGATTAGATGGAGTTTGTAGAAAGGAAATTGCTACATGCAAACCCACGAATATTGGTGTACTGAAGGCTATTGCCAACAAAGAATGGCCTAAGATTCCTCTGCAATTTTGCAAGAAGCAGAGTGGCTTTACTAAACACTAAAGTCACTTGTCATGAAAGGGTTAAACATTCTTAGCTATAGAAATTATCAAAAGTGGCATTTTCTGTTGAAGTTGGAGAAAGCACTTGTTACATTAATTGTGTTGAGGTACATAAATTGATCTTGTTTAGTTTATGATAATATAACTTTGTTTACAAAATATACAGTTTTACTCAAATTCATTAATGCAAAAATTAATACAGCCCACATCAAAAACTGCATCCAGTATTTTGGATGACCCACATGATTTTTAAGGACAGCACCATGTCTTCTAGGCATGGAATGAACAAGCTGGCGACATATTGCAACATCTATCATTTGTTATTCTTTAACCCCTTAGTGACAAGGCCAAAATTTTCAAATCTGACCATTGGCAATTCATGTGGCAATAACTCTGAAATATTTCACCACATTTCAGTGATTTTAGAATGGTTTTTGTGACACATTGTACTTTATAATAATACATTTAGATCGATATATTTTGCTCTTATTTATAAAAATAAATTTTGACAAAAAGTTCTAAAATATTAGTCATTTTCAAACTTTGATTGATGTTTATTTTGATTACTCTATCCTTTGATGGCCAAACCACATAAAAAAGGTTAATAAATAACATTTACCTCATGTCTGCTTTACAACAGCACTATTTGTAAAATGTTCTTGTATTTTATAAGGATGTTAAAAACTTTAAAATTATATCAGTAATTTTTCATTTTTTCAAGAAAAGTCCAAGGACTTATTCTGTTTTGAAGAGACTTTGGGAAATATATATCAGAAAACTCCTAAAAGTAATACCATTTTAAAAACAGCACCCTTCAACATATCAAAAAATGCCATCAGAACCACACAATCATGATCTCAGGATGCCAATGGGTTTATGGAGGAAGCCGTCACACTCTGTTAATCATCTATACTGGCAATCATAATTAGAGAACAACACACAATTTCCTTAATGTTAATGTCATTGTGTTGTCCTATGTGAAAATATCCCAACATGAGTAAATTAGCAGTATTTTAAGCTTATTTCATAAACTGAATATATTCTAAATCGCAGAATAAAAATGTAAAGGAGTTAAATGAAAAAAACACTGATCAAAATTAGAGAACACTTTCAGATACCTGTACATTTTTGGTGTTGATCTGGCACCTGGTGCTAATCTCCTGAATTATCTGAAAAACCCTATTTACCTGCCAGCCTAACTTTCTAGTTGCTCTCACTTTGCAAAAATAGTGTGCCATTCCAAAGTGACTGAAGCCTTTTGCAGCAGGCTGTCCAGATGAAGTTCAAACGGGTCACCCTATCAGCCATAGCAACAGAAGTTGGTTGTTCCAAGTCTGTGATTTCTAGAACATTGCATGTTTAAAATATCACAAACTCTTCCAAGTCCACCAAGAAGGCTGGTTGCTCTCGAAATATAAATTCAAGAAAAGACATGATAATACGGAGATTCTCCATGTGTAATTGTTTCAACACTGCAGCTGAAATATATCTCCAGTTCAGCACTGAACAGGGTAAGGATCTGTCTCGTCATACAGTGTGACAGCGTTTAAAAGCATGGACTGAAAGACCCCTCTGCAGTGACGAAACCTCTCATTAGCAGAAAGTATCAAAAAGCTAGACTCGCCTTAAGTGAGGAGCATGTTGTATGGACAGAGAAGTGGTCCACAGTTCATTTTAGTGATAAAAGCAAGTTTAATATTTGGGTCTGATGGGAAACATTATGTTTGTCGATAAACTGGGGAAAGACTGAACCCAAAGTGTGTAAAGAAGTTAGTGAAAGGTGGTGGAGGAAGTGTGACAGTTTGGGGAATAAGTTCTGCTGCAGAGGTTGGACCTCTCATACAGCTACATGGCAGAGTGAATCAAGTGTGTATCAGAACCTTCTTCAACAACACATGGTTCCTTACTTGCATTCACCACTCAATCAGCCAGCAATTTTTATGCATGACAATGCCCCTTGTCAAACAACAAAACATGCAAAGCAGTTCCTTAAAAACAGAAAATATTGAAACAATTAAATGGCCAGACCAGAGTCCTGATCTAAACCCAATAAAAAACCTCTGGAAAGTCACAGAACTGTGGAAGAGATTGGCAGAAGGGTGGACCAAGATCACACCAGAGCCGTGTGAGAGACCAGAGATGTTCTGGGGCCGCAGATGTGCTGAAGTCATTCAAAGCAAAGGCCTGTACACTTCCTACTGATTGGTGACTGTTGTAACCTTCACAAAATTTAATTTTGTTGTGCGTGCTTGGTTATGCATGCTATTCTATCTGTCTTTATTTTGATTGTTATAGGCCACTGTACACACACACAGTAGCCACATCATGCCCATTGGCTCTGCTTGATTTTTACACGTGTCTGGGCCTGTTTCACCCTCATCCACGTTTGCTGGTCTTAAAGTGTTGGAGTTTTAAACACCTGATTTGTGCGGTGTCCCCGTTCCACGACGGCTCTCCCTAACATTCAATAGCCTATTGTTAATGTTAGGACTGCCACGATGGTCTCCCTTTCCTAGGAGACTTGTGACTGCTTTAGACCTACAGTGTTGGCCAAAAGTATTGACACCCCTGCAATTCTGTCAGATAATACTCAGTTTCTTCCTGAAAATGATTGCAATCACAAATTCTTTGGTATTATTATCTTCATTTAATTTGTCTTCAATGAAAAAAACACAAAAAGAATTGTCCTAAAGCCAAATTGGATATAATTCCACACCAAACATAAAAAAAGGGGGTGGACAAAAGTATTGGCACTGTTAGAAAAATCATGTGATGCTTCTCTAATTTGTGTAATTAACAGCACCAGTAACTTACCTGTGGCACCTAACAGGTGTTGGCAATAATTAAATCACACTTGCAGCCAGTTGACATGGATTAAAGTTGACTCAACCTCTGTCCTGTGTCCTTGTGTGTACCACATTGAGCATGGAGAAAAGAAAGAAGACCAAAGAACTGTCTGAGGACTTGAGAAACCAAATTGTGAGGAAGCATGAGCAATCTCAAGGCTACAAGTCCATCTCTAAAAACCTGAATGTTCCTGTGTCTACCGTGCGCAGTGTCATCAAGAAGTTTAAAACCCATGGCACTGTGGCTAACTTCCCTAGATGTGGACGGAAAAGAAAAATTGACGAGAGATTTCAACGCAAGATTGTGCGGATGGTGGATAAAGAACCTCGACTAACATCCAAACAAGTTCAAGCTGCCCTGCAGTCCGAGGGTACAACAGTGTCAACCCGTACTATCCGTCAGCGTCTGAATGAAAAGGGACTGTATGGTAGGAGCCCCAGAAAGACCCCACTTCTTACCCCGAGACAGGCTGGAGTTTGCCAAAACTTACCTGAGAAAGCCTAAAACGTTTTGGAAGAATGTACTCTCTTTTTGGGCAAAGGCATCAACATAGAGTTTACAGGAGAAAAAAAGAGGCATTCAAAGAAAAGAACACGGTCCCTACAGTCAAACATGGCGGAGGTTCCCTGATGTTTTGGGTTGCTTTGCTGCCTCTGGCACTGGACTACTTGACCGTGTGCATGGCATTATGAATTCTGAAGACTACCAACAAATTTTACAGCATAATGTAGGGCCCAGTGTGAGAAAGCTGGGTCTCCCTCAGAGGTCATGGGTCTTCCAGCAGGACAATGACCCAAAACACACTTCAAAAAGCACTAGAAAATAGTTTGAGAGAAAGCACTGGAGACTTCTAAGGTGGCCAGCAATGAGTCCAGACCTGAATCCCATAGAACACCTGGGGAGAGATCTAAAAATAGCAATTTGGAGAAGGCACCCTTCAAATATCAGTGACCTGGAGCAGTTTGCCAAAGAAGAATGGTCTAAAATTCCAGCAGAGCATTATACGAAACTCATTGATGGTTACCGGAAGCGGTTGATCGCAGTTATTTTGGCTAAAGGTTGTGCAACCAAGAATTAGGCTGAGGGTGCCAATACTTTTGTCTGGCCCATTTTTGGAGTTTTGTGTGAAATGATCAATGTTTTGCTTTTTGCTTCATTCTCTTTTGTGTTTTTTCATTGAAGACAAATTAAGTGAAGATAATAATACCAAAGAATTTGTGATTGCAATCATTTTCAGGAAGAAACTGAGTATTATCTGACAGAATTGCAGGGGTGTCAATACTTTTGGCCAACACTGTAAGTCTCTTGTCTGCATTGAGACTTCATATTAAACATGTCCTTTTTCTTTGGCACTGGAGGAGTTAATGTTAGTCTCTGTTGCCAGCAAGCTAGCTGGGCCTTGTCCAGATGTAGCCACTCTGTGATTACCTCTGCCTTTATAGGATCACAGGGTTCCGGCATCTTTGCTGGAGATTGAACTTCATTCCTGGCTAAGCTCCTGAGGTAAAAGAAGCTTTGTGGAGAACCTCTTGCTGTCCAACCGTCTGCTGTCTGGTGAAGTGTCAGCAGATGTGAAGTGGCTGTCCTGTTGTTCTTTGGTTGTCTTCCCCTTTCCTCATGTCTCTTTATTGTAGTGGATGAGACTAGTGCTCTCGCCGGCCTTCCCTAGTGAGGGTTAATATCAGTGCCAGCGGAGGGCTTAGGTATCCTGCTTGGCGAGGTGAAATAACTCTTATATGGACAGTAGGGCGATCAGGGCACAGCCACAGGTGAGTGCAGGAGGTCACCTCTCCCCCGTTCCCTATGAGCAGGGCCCTCCATTGTATTTATCCCTTTGGTGTTTCCCTGTCTGCTGTTTTTTCGTTGTTGCGCACCGGACATTGTTGGTCCCTGCTCCACTGCCACATACGGTTAATGGACATCCCCTTAGTCCAAGTGTGACAAGGACACAAATAAACACAATAAACAAAACATTTATTTGAATAAGAAAAACGACCCAAAATAAAGCCCTTTTCAACCAATTTATTGAAGAAAAGAAGGGTCCAACATAGTCCGCTGGGAGATCCCTTAGTCTTACAGCATATGGGGCCATCCCGCATATGCTATAAGAGTAGGTGCCCTGCCAGGGGAATTGTAGCACCCCTGCGACCAGGGCAGCCACAGAGTGAACTGCAGCCAGACGAGGTAAGACGGTTGACTATAAGCATCCACACACCGACACACTCCGATCCTAAGCCACTGACTCTATGTAGGGCAAGGGGTTGCGGGAGTTTGTAGAAGTGTGGGTGGAGAGAGAGGTAGAACCCGGACAAGTGGGTGGAGGAACAGTAGTAAAACACTGGAACACCAAGTTGGGCGAGACAATCGATCGAGGAGCCCTGGAGGTGTTAAGTCTCCCGGATAGCCTGGAGGTAATTGCCCAGGTGGGAACCTGCCCCAGAGGAGGAAAGGGACCGATCCCCAAGCAGACACCCCACAGCTGAACACTAAAGAATAGTGGGAGAACAGGCCCGGCAGTCGTCACTAATATAGCTGGCCGGAGGACCCAGAGCTGACAACTGGAGAGGCAAAAGGAGCCTGGTGAGCCCAAATTACACCTGGGTCACTGGAGGGCTAGGCCAGGACAACCAGAGAGCCGACTCTGTAGAGGTGACTGAGTAGACTTCACGACCCTAATCACGAGACAACCCAGCGTGGTACGGGGACTCTGTGACCCGCGACCTACCTACCACCACGGAGTAGGAACACAGCCATTGTACTAGGGCTAGTGATCCTAAAGCAGAGGGAAGCATCACTAAAGAGCCAGTGACAGCCAGACCGAACCTGTGAGCGAGGACAGAGAGAGAGATAAGCAGGGCCTGAAAGGTATCTTGAGGGAAGCGACGCAGAGGAACCGTCTGAGCTGCAGTGGAACCCGGGTACCTGGTAAAGTGTAATAACTGTGACTGTGAACTGTGCTGTAACTTGCTTTTAAGAACAATGGAAAGTAAAGTACCTGGTCAGCTCAAAAGTGCCTGAGACTCTTTATGGCTAAACTGTGGCAGAACCCCGACCTGCAGAGCCGCCTTGCTGTCCCTGCGTGCTGGCTGGAGAAGCTGCAGGAGAGGAACCAGTCCAGCATCCAGAGTACGCAGCCCCCACTACACCTGCCCTGGGGACACCAAGCCTTACCCGTGGAGAGCTTACCATCTATGCTGCCCCCCATCACCGTCCCCAGCAGGAATACGACAGCGATGGTCACCCTGACCACATACAACAAGTGGCGTCACAAAAACTCTTTCACCTCCCTTGTAAATACCCCTTTTTATTGCCGCATCTGGGACAACGGGACTGGACAATGGCACCTTGACACCCCAGAGACATTAGAGCCCGGTCCTGAGTACCCCAGTCCCTGTGGGTGTGTCAGAATATCCTGTAATAACATCAGTGAGGTCATGGCAGGTCATGATCCTCTGGTTAAACATTGGTTAACTGTGATCTCATGATCAGGAGATCTCCATGCGATCACAATTGATCCCTGTGTGATTAGAGGATCCTGACCTGGCATGACCTCAGGGAGGTCATTTCTCTGCGGGGCAGAGGTGTCTTTGCTCTGCGTAGGCACCTGCAACCCGGGAGTCAGGCACAGGAGCTAGAATAGAGCCACGACAGGAGGGAGATGGATGTTCAGTGAGGCAGAGGACGAAAGTACCCAAGGGAGGTAGACCCAAGGGTGGTGGGCAGAATGAGCGGTTGGAGTACGGGTGGGCAGACTTTTCCCTTCCCGTCTGCGCCATGGTTGGCGCCATATTGTAAACGGGGGTGTGGGGCAGGGCATACTAGCGGTACCATGGGACCTTGGGCACTGGGGGCAGACATCTCTTTGTCATTTGCCATGTTTGACCATGTCAGATGATAGAGAAATCATTGTTTATCAGCGTTTTTATGTAATTTCATGTGATGACTGGTATACACTGGTATAAGGTGTGTACTCATCATCACATGACTGGTAACGAAAAAAAACAGCCCGATTCCTAATCTGAAGGGCATCAGCTACCCTTGATAGCTGAAACCCTGAAAATTTTCCAACATTGTAGGACGCTACAGGCTTTTTCCTTTCTTCTGTATTTTAATGGCAGAAAGGAAGAAGTACCCTTAACTGCCGCTGTTTTTATATGATACGGTGGTCGTTAAGGGGTTAAGAATACATGACTGAACTGTTATCAAAACATAGATATTCTGCTATACAGAGTATGAGGTGATACAATAATTCTCTTACAGTCTATGCTAATGTGGCACCCCACTGGTCGGGACGCCACGGAGGGGTAATGCACCCAGACCAGAGTGTGTAGTATCCCTGTGACCAGGAGACTGGGATGTCAATGAGGGACCCTCACCACAAGCATCCAAATACCTTAGCTCAGGGGACCAATAGGTTAATCCGTTGCTTGGGAACCAGTCCAGAAGGGAGGAGCTTAGGTGGTAAAGTAGAGTGTGGGAAAGTCAGTCAGGAGGAGTTGGAGAAAGTCAAAGTCATTGGAGGGGAACCCTGCGAGAAGCGCATTGGAGGGCACCTGAGGAGAGGTGGCCCGGAAACCGAAGGGGATCCTAGGGTGTTGAAGTGCACCTGAATCCGTGCCAGTACGTCTCCAGGCCGGAAGGATCCAGTCCGACACCAGAGAGCCGGCTCCGAGGCGGTGAGGGTGTTCATCCCTGAACCGCAGAAACCAGACAGCATGCACCTCTTTTTTTCATTTCAAAAATTCTTTTTATTGTTTTACAAGATATGAAGATGTTAATCAGATAATTACAGAAAAGAAGAATTCAGCTCATGACAATCAGTGGAAAATGATTAATTAATTCCAAACATATGTTTAAGTACGGTTATTGTCAAATTATCTAGAGAAAGTTAAGCACAAGAAGAAGAAGGCATAGTAAGTGAGGGAGGAATAGAGGATAGATAGGAGAATAGGAGAGAGAATAATAGATTGGAGGGGAAGTAAGAGGCAGGGAGGGTGGGTCAGGAGGTGGAGCCTAGAGGATCTCCATTGAGTAAATGAGGCGAGGGGTCAAGATTACGGTACTATGAGCGACTTTTTGAAGAGTACCCAAGCTCGCCATTGGTTATTAATAGATGCTTGTGTGTGGTTCACAGAGGCAGCTAGTTTCGCTACTAGATACAGTTGGTCAGTTTTATCAATTAACAACTGAAGAGTCGGGGTTTGAGGAGATCCCCATACCGTTGGTAAAAGAAGTTTCGCTGCAGCCAATATTGTACAGATTAACACAGAGAACTCACCATGGGAAGCGTCTAGGGGTAGATTTAACAGGACTACTTCCGGGGATAGCATGCACCTCTTCAGAGGTCGCGACAACCCCGGCATAATTCCCCTAAGGCCCTGGGTAGGATCGTGGAGGCACGGAGAGTGATAGACTCCAGGAGGGTCCCCAGAGGCAAAGACTCAAAGAGGAGGCCCAGAGGTGACGACTTCACACTGGAGGCTCCGAGGGCGTCAAACCCTCTAAGGATACGTGGGGACCGGTGGTGGACTCTGTGCGAGGGAACGTAGGACAGACGAAAGGCAAAGTAAGCACATCACGAAGGGTCCCCTGTGAAACATCCTAATTCTCTGGTCACTACCCAGGCCAGCCGTAGCCATGAATTGTGTGTGTAAAGAAGTTTTGCTGCCTGAGTTACTATTAAAACCCAGTTCAGAGACTAAGACCGTTTGATGTGATTATTCCTTGCGTCGGTTAGCCATACTACGGCTCACTGAGACTGTCAGCCTGCAGCTCCACCATCCATCATCCTTGGAGGTCTGCAGCAGCGCCGGTATAATTACCGGACACTGTGGGTGGCGTCACAAAGACTTTTTGTTTTTTATTTTTCACCTTTTTCAGCGACCACCAGGGCCACGGGCCTGGGCACATACCACTCATGACTACCCCTTTAATTAACACCTGGGACCAGGTATCCCACGGCCCTGGGGTTTGTCAGCTATTGGCGTCACGAACAGGATTTCGTGCGCGGTAAAACTGGGTACTGTGAGCCTTGGACTTTATTTACCGAACTGAACTACTAGGCCTCAAAATGGCGGGGCCAAAGACTTGACAAAATGTGCTGGCCCAGGGGCGTGCCTTAGCCTCTCATCATGCGAGGGCCATGCCTTAGGCGGGAAACTGCCTGCCCGCCCCAATTGCCACCGAAAAACTAAGGGGGCAGGCCAAAGATCAAAGTACCCTTGCCAGAAGATATAAAAAGCGGCAGGAAGGGTGCAGCAGTAGAGAGACAAAGAAGGACGGGTGCAGTCTACAGGTCAGGGAAGATGGCGGCAACGAGGTTCAGAGACCTGGTTCAGGAGTTGGAGGACGAGTTTCGTGAGGAGGCTGCAGGCCCGGCTGCAGCTTCCCTGTTGACCCACGTAGGGGATGCTGCATTCTGGGAGACCGCATTTCGGGACTTGAGGGTCCAGTTAAATGAGACACTGGATTGGACCTTCAGGAGGTGGTGCGCAAACACCTGGTCCAAGCTGTCCCAGCTGGCGGAGCAGTAGGTAGCTGCCGGTCCAGAACCAGAGGCGCAGGCAAGTGCCCCGACCCTGTGTGAGCCTGAACCCGCCGAGGAGATCCCGAGACCAGACCCGCAATCAGGCAATCAGTTCTCCCGGAGGAGATCCTGGGACCCATTGGCGACTCGCACTGTTCCAGATGATCCCGAGCCAGTTGACGATGACAATGAGGACTCGGAGGAGCCAACCAAGCCTGATGTCCTGCAGGTGCCAGTGGGAGAACCCAATGTGGTCGTGGATGCAGTCCTAGAGGAGCCATCCAAACAACCTGGACTCCGAGGAGGAAGGACCCGGAGAGGACGACCAGGATGGCAGCGACAAGGAATCCGGACCCTGTGTCTTCTGGTGGGACAGTCATCAGCACCGGCAGGTCGGAAGAGTCGGTGTCGCTGCCATCACCGGGGTGCAGGAGAGTGCCCCCGTCCCGGTTCGGGAGTAACCCCAACTGGCAGAGCAGCAGTACCGGGCCAACCAGGTGGAAAAAAAGCGCCGCCGTGAGGAATGGTGGACCCGGGAATAGGAGAACTTGTTGGAGAGATCCCGAGCCCGAGGGTTACTGCCGAGACCACCTGAGTAGAGAAAATTAGGTACGGTAACAACGTTTAACCTGGATAGTGGGTGCAGGTTTATCTGAAAACCGGGCCTACGGGAGGAAGTATTTGTGAGCCGTCGTGACCTTGAGGCTCACCTCCCCAAGGGTCACTCAGACCGGGATCTTAACCGGCACACGGGTGGAGTATGAGAGACACGTGGGGCCTTTAGGCCCCTATGCCCTACATGTATATAAGAGCAAAGACTAATTGTCCAACCCAGCTTGTAAATAGTTAAAATGTGTGCTGCATAGTTGAATCGTATGTGACTACATAACACGCTGTTGAGACTTGTTGGACTACCCCAGTTAAGCCCAAGAACTCAGTATAATGTGAATATGTGCCTTTGAACAATCCGGGTGGTCGAGAGGACACTAAAGAACTAGTACGGAACAATGACCACTGGATCTGATTGTGAATCCGGCCCCGTTGGCCTGTGCAAAATGGTTTGGGTCCCGTTGACCCGGTAACGTTATAAGAAAAGTGCCTCCTGGAAGGGATGAAAAGTAATGTGTAATATTTTGTGTGAATAAAAATGTTATTTAATTGTTTGTTTACTATGCATATAAAAATTAAACTCTGTGCCAGGTACGGGTCGGGTCACTCGCGGATGAGTGAGCTTAACCAAGGGGGAATGTGGCGCCCCACTGGTCGGAATGCCACAGAGGGTTACTGCACCCAGACCTGAGTGTGTGGTATCCCTGTGACTAGGGGACTGGGATGTCAATCGGGGACCCTCACCACAAGCACCTTAGCTC